>OX596381.1:219685564-219960564 GCA_951394425.1 Tipula unca
ATTCCGGAGATAATCATCAGATCTCTGAGCTCGATATTGTACAGAGCTTTGTATGTATGATTCTTCTCTCAAATGTAAGGACCCATATCTCGTACTCATCTGTCAGCCCCCACCTTTCATATCCATACATTTCAACGGGCCTTGTAAAGCTTCAGCTTCACTTTAAAGGTTAAACTAAACTAAATAGTCGCCGTCGATATTCTTCCCGCCTTGAAATGTAAATATTTGCAGATATCTCAATGTTATGTTGTGGCACAGACGGCATATTTTGAAAATTCACGCTTATAGAGCCCATCCACGGTTCTAACTTTGGCTACGCGCACTAGTCCATCTACGCGCACGAGTTCACCGGTTACTACTGCATATAAATAATTTTTTAACTGTACGCAACCAATTTTTTAAATATAAAATTACTATTAAATGACGCGGCATGATTTTTTTAATAATTTGTGTAAAAGAGAAAGCTATATTTTTTATTTGAAAACTGATGAATTTTTTCTCAAATAAAAGTAGTACTTATGCACTACTTCTGGAAGAACTTTTACGTTTTCTGGGTAGACCTCGATCACTCGCCATTTTAATGGGGGTTGATGTTTTTCGTGGAGCACTACCAAGTCATAGACTGACAGATTTGAACAAAACTTGGTGACTTAAAATCTACTCAGACCGTGTAGAAAGGTGGCGTGGCAATAACTGTTGCGTCATGGAAATCGGCCGAACTCGAAAGCACTTCTTTCACTCTCGAAACAGCTTTTTGCAGAAGACGTCGAAGATGACCACCAACTCGAATAATATGGTTCTTATATAGGAACAACGAGGAAAAACAAGGCTGCTCTGGCAAGAAGGGCAGCTAAGCGGATTTGTAGACGGAAGAAGCGAGAATGGTGGAAGGCCGAGGTTCTGAAAGTACAACAACTCAGCAATGAGCGCAGTTCACGTAATTTCTTTAAACGAATTACTGGATTGCACCATACTTTCAGGCCTTCGTCAACCGCCATTCGGGACCGGGATGGAAACGTCTGTGTCAACATCGACGCAGTACTTGACGCATGGAGTGGACACTTTACAGAGCTGCTTGATGTTCATCATGCGTCACAGACTGTTGTTGAGCCACCTCTAAAACAGTCTGCGGAGATTTGCACTGAGGATCCATCCCACGAGGGATTCACTAAGGCCATGCAGCGATTGAAATAAAACCGCTCACCTGGAGTGGACTGCATTAATTCGGAGCTCTTGATATTCGGAGGGATACTTTGTGGAACTGTCTTTTCGACCTTATTCGATTAGTATGGCGAACCGAAGTTATGCCTGACGAATGGAAAGTGGCCGCGATATGCCCCATCTTCAAGAAGGGAGACCGCTTGAAGTGTGAGAATTATCGCGGTATAGCTCTCCTTTGCACATCATACAAGTTACTGTCATACATTGTATTGGATAGAATCACTCCTCTGGCGGAGGGCTTGGTTGGTGACTATCAAGGAGGATTTCGTCCGAATCGATCAGTCACTGATCAGGTCTTTTCGCTGCGGATGATTCTATCTAAATATTATGAGACATCCATCTCCGTACATCAGGTGTTCCTGGATTTCCGGCAGGCCTACGACTCGATCAATCGAGAGAGTTTGTGGTCTGCTCTGGAATACCTAGGAATGCCAACAAAATTGGTACGACTGTGTAGGATGACAGTGACGCAGTCTCAATGCTGTGTTAAGGTTGAGAACAGGCTATCGAAAATTTTTGCAGTTAACTCGGGTGTTCGGCAGGGAGATGCTCTGTCCCCGATACTCTTTAATCTCATGTTGGAGTACATCTTTCGTAAAACTGAAACACCTCAGCGCAACATCTTATATCGCCAGTCCAATCAAGTGCTTGCATATGCAGATGACATATGCGTGATTGGACTGAATAGCAACGGAGTGAAAGAAATACTTGATCCGCTTGTAGAGTTTTCAGCTTCAGTTGGACTCCAGATCAATGAGTCCAAAACGAAATACCTGATCTCTGGTTTTAGAGACAATGGCACTCCAGATTTTAGTAGTGGCCACCACACGTTTGAGGGAGTGAGGAGGTTCAAATATTTGGGCTCTCTTATCACTCACGATAACAGTGTGGGTGAGGATATTAAAGTGCGGCTGGCAGCTGGCAGTCGTTCTTTGTATCCTCTAAGGCCACTGCTAAAATCTAAACACTTATCAAGTGCCGTGAAGCTGAAGCTTTACAAAGCGTTGATCAGGCCCGTTGTTATGTTTGGATGTGAAAGTTGGGCGCTGACGGATGAGTACGAGAGATGGCTCCTTACATTTGAGAGAAGAATCATGCGTGTGATTTACGGCCCTAAACGCGAAATAGATGGTACATACCGAGCTCTGTACAATTTCGAGATCAGAGATCTGATGAAGATCCCCGATATTGTACATGAAGTTAGATCCCAGCGAGTGCGCTGGCTCGGTCACGTTCTGCGTGCTGATCCGGAACGAATTGTGCAGCGATCTCTGAAAGGAGAGCCACCATATGATAGGCGCAGAGGTCGTTGCAGGTGACGATGGCTCCACGATGTAGAGAACGACTTGGCCTCTTTTGATTGTCTTAGACAGTATGAAGACCAAGCTCAGGATCGAAACCGTTGGAGCCAAATTGTTGATTCAGTAAGGGGCCAGTAATGGCCTTTAACACTGTTAATTATTATAGGAACAACGAAAATGAACGTAGTGATGGTAGTTTTACGATGAAATTTGTCGTATACTCGGCAGGAAAACATTGAATCTGCTCAATGATTCCACTAAGCTTTCTGAAATCTTTGTGACATTTGATTTCAGTCAAGGAAATTCTTAAAGATTGTATATAAATATTTTTCTATCTGGATGGACAGGTTTGTACAGTGCTAGCCGAGCCAGTAATACTGCTCCACACAATCCTATCCTGCAAAGTTGTCCTCTTAATTGGCGAGACTCGAGATTTCGTGCAATGTAGTTTAACGGATACGCATCATCATCGTTTGTCACACTGCGAATATAGGAAACGGTGCTTTATTGGCGCTCGCTGGCATTAGCGAATCCATGTATTTGAATGCTAAGTGGTTGATTTGAGTTGAGCGTATGACGGTCAATCGTAAAATTGTTGAGCACGATGAGACTTTCTCGAAAAATTTATCAGTAGGTGTGTAAATGCTGCGGAAGTACATCGGCTGCATCAGGTGACATACTATGGTGATCAAGAGCTAGTTGTGTTAGACATCTGGTGGCAAGGAATGGTGCTGAAGAGGCCTCACAGATCACAGTTTCTAACAGTCGATAATGTCGATAGGCCGGTTTCGCCACAATATCAGTTGAAACTTTACATTTTCTTCTTCCACTCGAATTTGCCGGTACATTTCAATAATGTCGGTGGTAAATGCATAAGCCTATGATCGGAAACGGAGCAGAACTGAAAATAGGTCACTCTGAACTGAACTTACCATCATTATCGAATTGAATGGTTTTCTGGTCGAAGTTTTGGTTGATCCATCAAAAACCACTTGCAGTTTGGTTGATGAACTGTCTGGTTTCCTCACACAATGACGCGGTAACGCATCAGAATTTGTGTCAACTGCTTCCATGTGATGTAACATTTTGTATACACATCGATGGAATTTGCAGAATCGACGGGTAGCAATAATTTTTGAGTCGCCAAGTGTTGAAGGGATCTGCCAAAAAAGGAAGTTTGACAATACATCGTCCATCCTTGTCACGCGTGATGAACCTTCCAAAATGCCTTTCACTTCTTCTGGTGATAGGGCCTTGGTAGAATGAGGTGGATTATCAACGACAAAATGGCGAAAATGGTCGTAATTTAGGAGAGATGCAATTCTTCCATGAATTTTTGTGTTACTGTTGTGACGTGGAGCTTTAGTAACAAACAAAAAGACTCGGTCAAGAAATTCAATTGAGAACCAGAGTTTAAAAGTGCTCGCCCAATGACTGGCTGTCGCAAATGGTTAATTACTTTAACTAATGCTGTATACTCAAATAAACGAATGATGGTAATGTAGTTTTGGATTTGGTAGCAGTAAGGGATGATGACGTTGCGATAGCACTGGTATTGTTTTGGTTTGGCTCACATTTCATAACCAATGATGAACTTGCAGTCTTTGAAGCCGAAGGCGGCGAATCAGCCTTTGAATATAGTGGACGATGTTCAAATATCACTTTGTGGAGTAGTGAATGATGCGATCCATTGCAATGGTGACCGCGGAGGGCTACTCTACATGCAGCTACAGTGTGATGGGAACGCAGACAATTGTAACACAATTTGGAGTTAATTAAGAAATTGGGACGTTGATCAGCCGGCAAGTGAAATAATTTGAGATACTACATAATAGAGCTTCTATTTCTATTGCATTGAACACAATTAAAGTTCGATAGTTTGATGTTAGTAAGTTCTGTCGATGGCAAGAGTTTGTTTTTGACTTTGATTTTAGACTAAAAGTGGAATGAGAGTATTCATATTTTGCAACATGCGAGTCATATTAGTCTCCATCTATGAATAAATTGGTTACATGGACTCGTTGAGGTAACTTATAATTTTATAAATTCCCTGATCGTTATAGTTTGAAGGTGGATTGCATGAGTTTCCATTAGCTGTTTCCGCGTATAACATTTTTGAGTTTTTGGTGGCAGATTTATACCTCTCTTTGCCTTGGAGTAACTTTTATCTTTAACTGTTTGTATACACCATTTTCAATATTCATCCTCTATAGTTAGCAGTGTGATTTTCACCGCAATTGCTGCATCTCTTAACGTCCGGATTCGTTTTGTCTCGGATGCACTTGCTAGTATTATGCAAATTTTCACATACATATTACAATATACATGCAGCTGAGAATTTGTAGTAGTTTCGTGAATGCCCAAATTCTTGACAGTTGGTGCATTGTAGAACTGATTTGAAGTTATTATTCCTGTTGCATTTACTTTTGTTGATTTTAGCCTAGCAGCTAACACCTCTGGGAACCTTGGATTTCATTCCTGTGTCAACTCGACTACCTGAGTTGAAGAACTACTAATAACATCATCTGTCAAGGCGAATTGTCTTGAATTGACCTCTCAGGAACCTGGAAAAATCATGTTGCTCTGTTCAGAATATCGAACGTGAATTATTCCTCATGGTTTGAGTATAGTATAATAAACAATCATGTGACCAACACTACAGTATCGTAAATATGTTTGCCGAATTTTTTCAATCAGTGTACCAAACCAACAACTCAACGTCGACCAACAAATCAGGTATTCAATCTAGTTTAGTTATACAGATACGGTATATTGTAATCGAGGATCAAGCTCTTAATTGTAATGGTGATGGTTGCGCGGTCCCAATAAGATACCATCGTCGATTTTAAAACCTTCCGGCCCTGAACTAGTTAAACCGCTTTGTCTGCTATACTTAATCAATTTCTTCAATCGATCAGCTTTAAAGAGAGTTGACATTTCGTGCTACAGTGGAATTTCATCGTTGTCATCAATTTCATAATTTTAATAATCAATTTCAGAATTTTTATAAAATAAACATGTGCAAAATCATGTCATCCTTTCGAAAGACAAGGCTAGATTTGCAGACCACTTAACATTCAATAAGCACATCGACATATAAATCGCTAGTTTGTTTGTGTCAGATTCCAAATTGAACTCGCTATTCCAGTGTGTTCTCCGTCGAAAACTTTCAATAAAAGGTTTTGGAATACATTGCTCGGAATGATGGCTGGAATTATAATAACAATCTACCATATCATGAAAATATTTCTCGACTACCACGAAAATTGCAACACTGAATAATCGAATAGAACTTGGTGGTTCATTGATAGGAAACGTGCTGCTTGCACACATTGACTCACCGTATATCCTGGGAAACATCCAAATTTCGATTGTGTAAAATAGTGAGAAATCCCTATAGAAACAAAAAATGTGAAGAATGAGGTTTGGCAATGTCAGGAATATATAAATGGCGCTAGTTTTACATTATAGAAATAGTTTAAGAATTAATTTAGAATTTCAAATCGTTTTTTTTAAAAGCTATTCCGGCAGCCTATTTCTACAGCAATGTAGGTCCTGTGGTCTGCAGTTTATCAAATTAGATAAATTGTGGATAAACAGTTATATACAGATATTTTTCCGGAAAATTGTAGATCTGGGCAAAATATGAATTTAACGTTTTGATAAAACGAAACAACTGCAGATATCGGTTTATTCGTTATTTTTTTTAGATACCGGAAATGCATATGTTACAATAACTGATTTTTTCCAAATTTTTGAATGTATGTTCTCTATATCGCATTACAGTAGTGCGCGATGACAATTTAGTAGAAAATTTACAATCGACTATTCATTTACTTTTGGATAATTTCAGTGAACTATCAATTTTAATTATTCGTTGTGTCACTCAAAATTTAAGTGTTTGTTGTTAGCTTTTTATTTAAATTAATACACTTAAGTATTAATGTAAATGTCAAACATGGATAGTAATTCTAGAGAGAACAGTTGTAGTGCCATTACGACTCCTGAAGGGTACAAAAACCTTCCGAGATTTATATTTATGGGGCCTTCAACAGATGAAACCATATTATCTGGAGTCGATAAAATTTTATCGGCTCTAAAGAAAAACTGTGTTAAAATGTGTACTGATGGTTCTAGTGATTTAACGGAGTTATATTCTCGAGAGACGAGCTTAACGTATTCGTCCGCAACGTTAGATTCTACAAACAACAATTCAGATACTTCATGTCCATTTCGGGCTTCACAGTCATCCGTAGCGTCTGTGACATCTATGACAACTGAAAAGACTCAGTGCCGTGTTACAAATCAAACAAAACGTTCTCACAAGAAGTCACAAAGTAAAGGGAAAAATAAAATTGAAGATGCCTCAGAAGTTGTTTCGGGGAATGTTCGAAAACGTTCACCAGTAAAAAAGAGTAAGGTAGGAAAGTTTATAAAACAGTCAGGTGTAGAATCAGGAAAGTCTGTGAAACTGCCAGCTGTAGACCAGTCAAAATCACAAAAGGAAACTGACAAAATCGATAATCTTTCTCGAATTGAAGAACAGCAACCTGTAGTTGAAGTTAAACCGGCGCATTCTACAAAAAACTCATCCTCTCCAATAGTGAAATCTATTCAAAATGAAAGCAACAACGAAAAAATCGAACGTAATACAAGCCCTAAATCGAGCTATGAACCAGGTGTTAATCGTTCTCGAGGCGAAGCAGCAATTGAAAAGAAAATTGATGAAATTTTCGAAACTGTGCCGATTGGTTGTTCTAGGTACAACGAACGGTCTAGAGGTTTTCCATTAAATACTTTAGAATTGTGTCCAGCAAAGCGTATAAAAACCAAGTCAATCCTGACAAAATTACATGTGTACGACGATGCATCAAAAGTTGTGGAAATTATGAAACCGAAAACATCCGATAAGCATAAACCACGAAAAGAGGAATTCGAATCTATTTTTGTAATGCTACCTAATGGTACAACTGTAGGATTTTTTGTGCTAGCAAAAACAAAGAAAAAATTATCGTACTACTGTTTGAAGTAATTTATGAATTAAAGTAGTCTTAAGGCGTAAATAAAAAATAATGAACAACAGTTCATAAATTCAAAAATTATATTCCGAAAAATTCAAAAAATAAAAAACAAAAAAAAAATTTAAAAAAAATCTAAATTTTAATTCTAAATTAAAATAATTTATAATGTCGTGTAACGTAGATGATGCAACGGTCAACAGATCTATAGTTTTTGATAATCTCCCAGAAAAGTATAATAAATCGGCAAATCAATGTTTGGTACCCAGGACCACATCATGTGCGCGACAAGGATCACAATCACAGACACCGATTGATTTAACGGCAGAAAATTCATCGTGTTTGAAACAAACAGGTTCTAAACAAACAGTATTCAATACCCTGTTGATCATAGACGATAGTGATAAAATCATAGAGGAGATTAACTTCACTGATAGTGATTTAGTAAAAGCGTTACATAAAAAAAAGAAAAATAACAGACGTAACAACAGCGTTTGTTGACGTCATTTTATTGTATGTAAATATGTATACATATTGTAATATAATAACTTATGTAATTCCATTCATAATTTCTAAATATAAATCAATAAATTATACGTGCACGCTACTGTACATGAAATTGAAAATTCTATCTTATATTTTTGATATTTTTCGTTCACCGGTATCTTACGTAATTTACATTTTTGTCAAATGAATGCATCTATTTAATGACTTCGCGCGATTTGAATAAATTATATAAATTATTTGGTGTCATTGCTGTGTGTGTACTGTATTGAATGTGTTGTGGCAAGGTACGCAACGTTTAGAATTATGTATTGTATATATGTACCTACAACAGAAAGTTATCGAGATAAATGTCACTAATCAACACAAATTTTGATAATAAAATTCACATATCCTTAAAAAGTATTTGGTTTGGATTTTGATTTTCCAGCGGAAAGAGGTGCATTGTTGCAGTGGTAAAATAAAATAATTTCAAATCAGTAACATTTTATTTAAATTTATTTACATTGTCACGTGTAATTTGTAATGAGCTCTTTAAATTGACTATCCACAACTGGTTGGTGGTTTTTGTGGTGGTGATGAGCAAGGGTCAAGTTGAATTTTGTGACAACTTGGTGGACTTCTACAGCCGCAACTTTTCATTTTAGCGACAATTCTAACAAGTCGATCCATAAACGATAATCCAATTTCATCTGGAAATGGACCCAATAATTTTCGGGCAAGATTAGCCTTCTCCTCCGATATATTACAACCGCATGAACAACGTGTAGCAGTAGCATTAGCACAAGTTGGCGCTGACAACTGTACCCGAGACGTCTTTTTCACATTTAATTTGGGTGTACATCTTTCTTTACATTTTTTAGGTTCTGGCGGACAAGTCGGAACATCCTCACTTATGTTACATTCGCTATTATTCGATTCACATTTATCTGCTGGTGAACAGATTGTACAAATAATCGGTTCTGTGATTTTTAATTGACATGTTTTCATAGTTGGCGTTTTGGGTGGTGCATGGTCACCGCAACTCATTTCACCACGACAAACTTGTGGCTTTTGTTTAGGGCACGAATTAGACTTTAATGACCGATTTGAGTCATTTTCGTTTGCACAATTTTTCGATTCAGTGCGTCGCACAATAAATATCCGTCCTCGATCTTTATTCCTCATACATTTTCTATGCGCGTTTGATTTTCTTAATGAATCAATAATTTCGTCATCTATACATGAATCAGACATTTTTTTTTTGAATTTTTTTCAAACTAAAATACTAAAAATTTTTATTGTACAAAAAAATATATTTGAAAAAACAAAACGATAACTTTCTTGGCAGCTATAGCACTGCCACCTTTGGTATGGTAAGGAATACCAAATAATTTGTTTTGTTATATTTATAACAGTTTGGTTTGCGCTTCGGGTAGATGCGTTTTTTTATGCGCTCGCTATTTGGTAACTGCATTTTATTTTTGATCTTATTAGAAACGAATAATATTTCTTCTAATTTTTGTGAATTTTATAATTCTAAAATGCATGTTTTTAGTCATGTTTCGAAATAACATTTCTAAACTGTGCTAAATATAAATAAATAATTCTTTGACTATTATCCGATAGTTGACACCATACACGACAAAGATGACTTAATTTTTTTTATTAAAATCATTTGTTACATAAAATTATTGTATTTGTTTTTAATTTGCGTTTAAACCCTACACCACCCGTCCATGATCGTAGTTAATTTATGCGTATTAATAAAATTAATTACAAAATCACTCCAAACAGTGAACATCTATATAAATATAAATAAAAGTATATAATATAAACGTAGCTACATATTTCAGATTATCAAATGTGTAGGGATAGAGGTACATAGCTGAAATAAAAATAGTCCGAGTTGTGTAGTTAAAATAAGGGAGTTGCTATTTTAATTTCCTCCCTCATTTATAGTACATTATATACTTTTATTGTGTATAAGGGACATATATAGTATATACATACAATGGTGCTCCACCCTTATTTAATGTACTCTTAAATTATTACAGTATTAACTTTTTATAATTTTTTTTTTCACCTCCTACACAGTTTGAATCTCTTCCACTCACTGCCTAATTTTTTGCTGAATATATTTTGAAAAAGCGAATAAAAAAAAATGAAATTTATAAAAAATAGTTTAAAGTCATACCCACATTTCATTTAATTTAATTTTTTGTATATCTGAAAAATTTATGTTTCAATTTCCCTGGGAAAAATCATGAGAATATGTTAAAGTTTATGCCAATATATTCTACAGGCTCGTATATAAGACGTGACATTTTTTTATAAACAATAAAAATGAAAATTATGTGTATTAGCGAAAATATTTTTGATCGAGAATCGTATAAAATGTACATTCATATAATGACACAGAAGATTACCAACTATATTTATATGATATATTGCCATAATTGAATGGTCAAAAAGATCACCGAAATATAATTTTCCAAATTGAATTCAAATAGACACAAACTTTTGTGTTTTTATTTATTAAGTCTGAACACAAAAAAAAAAAAAATGTAATTAATTTTCACAAAGTTTTTCGTTCGTTATTGATTTTCTTTTGTACTTTTTGGATTAAAGTTGATTGTGTGCGTGCGTTGAGCTTTTTGGTGAGCGAAAAATCAATAAATATTTCCCGAATAGGCTCTCGTCTGCTTGGCGCATGTCAAACAAAAAATGTATTTATATATTATGTACATATCTGTATGTGCTTTCAGAAATTTAGAATCTATATGTACACATAAGCAGAATATCATACATTTTGTATACAATTCATTGTTATAAATTATTATATTATACACAAAAGAAACCTTTAGCATGGTCTAGTCGTCTTCTTATATAAATTTGAATAATTAATTCTGCGTGTACTTTTTACAGCTCAAGGTAAGTGCGTATATCTATATATGAGTTTTATAACTTAAGCACTTCAATGGTTCGAAACAAACACTATATTATATTATTACCCCCTTATATCAGTATAAATTACCACTATCGAGTCACGTGCCACGTACAACTCAATCTGAAAATGAAATGAAAAACATCAAATATTTAATAAACTTCAATTAATTTTTATTTACAATTATATGCTGCAAAAAATTATTGAAATTCCAAAGAAAATTTTTTATTCGATTCTTTATTATCAAAATGATTTACCTGTTGTTACATTTAGATTGTCTTAATTATATATTACGGTATGCATGCCTGCGTATAGCGTATATGATTCATGAGGATAATGCAAGCAAAATAAAATTTGTTGGGGACTGCGTTATATTAATTTGGTGCAATACATAAATTATACTTCGTTTATTTATTTATATCATTTCATAAATTGGAGTGACAAGGATGAATGTGATCTAAAAAATGCGGAAACATTAAAATTCATGGCCAAGAACAAATTAAGCCAAAAGATTTATGTTACTGTTTATCGATCTTTAAATGAAAAAAGCAAAATGTTTGGTGGCGGCTGGGATCTTAGATTCTGAACACTGTTCTGCGGGACAAGAAGGCAATTACCATTTCCAGCAATGATGTATGTATATCAACGGGATTCTCCCATACAAACGATTAAAACATTCAGTTGTACTTCTAACTAATGCTATTTAGATATCTTTATATATTCTATGTTACGAATCATGAAGTATATATTTTATAAGTACACAAGACAAATTGTACATATATTGTATTTGCTTATTGTTAAATGTATGCGTCACATGGTTCACCATCTAAGAAAACATTTATTAAAAAAACATAAATCCCATCAAACAAATATTAGTTTAAGTTGCATTTTACATTTTCCACATTCTCCATTTTGTGTATAAGATTCAAACAAGAATATTTCTTTTTTATTATTAACTATATAAATTAAATTAAACGCAATTTTATAAAATACTAAAATATCAATACCAAATTTTACTCAACTTGATAGCTAGACTTTCATTTTACTTTATTATTACTACAGTCGAGCTTGCCTATAACGAACCTCAAAGAATCAAATATTTTATTCTTTATTAAGAAGAATCGTTACTACAAGAGTCGGCTTTATCGCGATCTTAAAATCAGAAGACTTTATATCCAAAAATTAAAAATAACGGATAAGAGAAAATGACGTGTGTATGAATCATATTATGGTACTTTACCTGTTTCATGCTCAAACTACTGTTTTTGATTTCAACGGTCGCTATAAAGAAGTAAAATTATGAACAGTGTAAGATAGCCGGATTTTAAAGTCGTTTGTTATACGTAATAACGAGGTTCGCTAAAAAGAGATCGTTTCACCTAGATTTTTAGTTCTCGGGACTTCTATATAAGTACTTTATAACAAGATTTTCGTTATATGATTTTTTATATCCAAGTTCGACCAAGTATATTATATAAATTTTAATCGACCTTGAGCATTTACATAGCACAAGAAAAATCGTTTAGCACGTAACATTGTAAGATAACTTTTCGTGTGTAAATTTTTGTATATACTTACAATATTAGTATATACAAAATTAGTATATACAATATTAGTATATACAATTTACTTACAATAGTTAGTTGTCCTCTCTAATCTAAGACCGGCGGGCTGCTGCTGCATGCATCAGAATAGATTAGATTGCTCTATAAGTAATCGCGTTGTTTCCACACAAAATGAATAATAATGGACAACGCATTTAATTATTGTGAGTTTAAATGTTGAGTAACGATTATGTGATCCGTTTCTTGTTAAAGGTTATTTTTGGTTGATTTTTAGAAAAATATTAGAAATAAAAGCATATTTAGTTTTTTATTCACATCAAATGAAATAATTTGCTAAAAATTAATTTCTAAAAAAGTTTAAACAGCATTTTGGCCAAAATTTTAAGCTAACCAATGTGTTTAATTGTGGATTTATTTAGCTGTGTTTTAAATAGACGTACAAAAAATAATCACAATAATTGGCAAAATAAACATTATCGTTACGTTTAAATCATAGTTCACCTAGATTCTAACGTCAATTTAATTTAAATATAAAAATATTTATATATTGAACCCGATTCTAGAACGATAAAAAGTATGTCATGTTATTTTATTTCCCCGCTTCCTACATTAATTTGTATTAAAAAAAACAAAATATAATACCTCAGAATTGATCTCATTATATCTTTATATTTCGATTGAATTTGTCATTATTTCCTATAGGATTTTGACCTCATCAAGAGCGGCACACCAACTTCAATACTCGCCCATCGATTATCGTAAACTTATATGTTTTCTGATTCAAAATTCTTACACATTATGAGACAATGCAAAACTTTTTACTTTTTACTTACAAGTCTGTATGGATTTCGTTTTGAGAAAAACAAATTATTTCTTCGTTATGCTGGTGAAGGAAAAAAATAACCTTAAGGAAAAAGTTAACAAATTCTAATGTTTTGCTTTAAGAATAAAAGAGTGAAGTTAACAACATTTGAAAGTAGCTATAAAAAAGTATCTCGAAAAATGTCACGTTAAAAAAATCTATTATGCAGGCAAAATTAATATTCAAATGTACTAGAATTTTATTTTAATTTAAATTAAAATAGTTTTAAAAACCATTAAAAAAAAAAATAATTATATTTTAAATAAAATATCACAATTTTTAATAATGATGCAGTTGACAAATCTACTTTTTGTTTATTCATTGGTCGAGCACTGTTATAGAAGCATGATGTTGGTGGAATATTGAATCACGATTCCAAATAATAGTTAATATAAATATGCAAAATTAATTTTATTATTATATTATATAAATTATTATTAACACTATAGCTGATTATCTATATTAAAAAATCATGTAAGAAACAACGAGACAAAATTTCATTTTGTTGAAAATCAACAGATTTAATCTGAAGAAACACATCCAAAAAATATTATCTGTTTCTAGCACAAGATGACGACTTTCATCTTTTCAAAACTGTTCAATACTGTAGAACTTAAAATTAAAAGTTAGACATTTTTTTGTTTTGAATTTAATAATATGTTTTTGGTAGTTTTTTTAATTTTTAAATACGTATTTAATTTTGTATTCCTTAGATCTCATCTTCTTTGCCATTTTTATTTATCAGTTTTCATATTTGTATGGTTTTATTTCAATCCCAATTTTTTGTACACGTTTTTTTGATCACAGAAAAACTACATTTTCGTTTCAAAAGTTTAAAATTGACAATCAATTGCTATTTGATTAAGGCCATGTTTGTAACTGAAATAAAAAAAAATTTGAAAACAAACTGTCATCAAATTTCTTGAAGAACCGTTACTTATAAATAAGTAACGGTTCTTCAAGAAATTTGAATTCGTTTGATTTCGAAAATGTGATACTTTTTTTTCACAATTAGTAAGTAATAAAAGACACATTCTAACCCTTTAATAAGTTTCATTTGGTATAATATATATTTATGTGCTTAAAATTTATAATCTCAATAATTAATTTTTATATATTTTTAATTATTAATAAACAAAAATTATTAATTCATTTTCGCTAATATACTTAACTTTGTCTAAATTGTATATGCGTAGGGGAAAATTTATAGTAAACTTTTATCCGTTATCAATTGTTTTTGTTTTCTTATAATACGTATTACCCTCCTGACTATTCATGGTTACAATAGAATATATAAATATAAAATTTTATTTTTTATACATACATATTTCTAATCTCTCCTCGTCTTTTAATATATTCATTAGTCGGTGTTTTGTAAAATTCTTAATTTTTTCCATTCGATTAAATCACCAAAACTGAATAAAAGTTCTAGAATTTAGATAATGCTCAAAATAATGATATAAATGATGACGGTGAGTTTTTTGTTTCACGTTGACATGGCGATTAAATTATGAATGTATATAGGCAATTCTTTTGTTCCCGCACCAACACTCTCGTAGTTACTTCGTGTGGTCTGGTGGTGTAACCCTAAATGCATATATTTTTTGATAAGATCAAATAATTCGGGCTCTATACAGATTTTCGTCCTTTTGTTTAATCTTTGATCTCGGATCCATCAACATGCATTTTCAATAAATGAATTTGATAACCCTAAACATTTCGATCAAATTATTCCCAACTGGGAAGAAACATAATTTCTTTTTTGTAATAATTTATCAAACATAGTAGATATACATACAAATCTTAAATTCCAACACAAACAATTCAATAAATAATATTTGTAATATGATATAGTTTAAAAAAAAAAATAAATGCTTCTTATAATTTGCTGTTGTTGGTCAACAAAATCGAGTCTGAAGAAATCTAATTTATTTAATGCATCATTATGAATTAAAACAAATATTTTATGACATTATCATCATCATCATCAACGTCTTATACTTTTTGTCTGATTACAATTAAATTAAAATTGATTTTTCAGTTTTCCAATTTTCTTTTACGTCTCCGTTTATTGTCAATAATATTTTTGTTGTTGTTGTTCTTTTTCTTCTTGTTGTTTGAACTCAACACATATAACTCGTATAATGAGCGAATAATTTTTAAAGCTGACGTTTCTGCCATACAAATACATAAATGGACTAATATTTTCTAAACGGTAACCATTTTTTATGTTTGCCATACGGTTTTATTTATACGGTATACCTATATCTAATAAATAGACGACGTAAATTGAGGATCTGCTTAATCGAGTGGAAATCACAAAGATAAAAAGTTTATTTTTTTTATCACAGTGTATCATGGTTACCAAATCAAAAATATTTTTTTCCAAATAATTGAGGGGTCTGATTATGATTATAGTCGTACATACATATATATTGTCTATGAGGATAATGAAGATATGCAATTTGATTAAATGATGTTTCGTCAAGTTTAAAAACTAGATGTCTTTATATTTTATGATTGATACTAAATATAGTTTTGTATTTTAATGATGAATGATAATATTTAATATTGATGTGCGCGTCGTTACTGTATAAATATTGATTTTTGGCTATTTTAAGAATAGAGAAGATACTATTTATAAAACATGTTTTAATTTAAGTTAAGCTATTTATTTTAAATATAGTACATAGTTATATGTATATATATATATATAAATGTATGTACACCATAGATTTTATTGAATTCATATGCCGTATGATGGTAAATGATATGAAAGCTTGGCATCTATCGGTGTTTGCGTCATAGCTTATAAAAGTGGATCGATAAAACTATAATACAAAAATAGATTTCAAATATCAATGTATTATGTAGCTTTGAACATATTTTGTTATAAACTTTATATAGTTCAAATATTTTGTTCTGATTTTGAGTAACTATTTATTAAAACATTTCCCTTTACATATGTATACATATATGTACTTATATCATTTAGTTGTGTCATTTGTGCTAGATCTTTCCGCGTCTAAAGTTTATTATTTATTAATTTTAACACTTTTTTAGATGGAAAAAAATGAAAACTTTTTAATTTCAATAAGCACATACTCGATGGTCTGGCAACCCTTTCAACAAATCCATATTGAGTTGGTCATTTAAGCCTAATATTTTTTATTTGGAAATCTTAAAAAACTAAAATATACGTATGTGGAGCCCTGTAAGATGTTTGAAGTTGAACTTTTAGCAATATGACGCTATTTGATACTTCATTCATGGTAATCTATACTTAATACCAAAATTAAACTCACTTATAATTCTTGAATCTATAAATATTTATGTTCCGGAATGGTATATGCGCCATCGTCAACCTTTAACACTCGCTTTCCATATCAACGCACAGTTTCATTGGAATTTGTTTTAATATAATACCTATTCTGTTGAAACAAAAAGAATCAAAATGTATCCGAAATCCAAAATTATGCGAGTCTCCGGTTCATAGGGTATAAAAGCGTCATATCATTCAAAACAAATAACTGCTCTTACACACTATAGTGTACACATTCATTTCGTTTAGTACACCTACTATGATCCAATGATTTTGTTTGCCTTATGGCTAGAAAACGAACTCAAAGTGATTTATTTGTTATATCAAATACGATTATGTAAAATTGATTGATGACAAAATGAGAGCGACATTTTAAATATTATTTAAAAGTATATATATATACAGTGAAACCCGTTTATAAAGTACACCCAAGGGACTATGATAATGGTACGCTTTAGACCTAGTGTACGTTATTCTCATGGTGACATTGAAAAAAAGTTGTATATACATAAGTATGGACATATTTTTTAATGGTTAATTAGTGTATAATTTCAAATTGTTAGGTATAAAATAGTTATAATACATAAATAAAATCACAAAAAAAGGAGCTCAAGTTCCAAGACTTAAAAATTATTCATTATTAAATTATAAGAACTGTGGAAATTATAAAAAAAAATTTATAAAAACTGTGAGGTT
The DNA here is from genome assembly GCA_951394425.1 of Tipula unca. Taxonomy (NCBI): domain Eukaryota; kingdom Metazoa; phylum Arthropoda; class Insecta; order Diptera; family Tipulidae; genus Tipula; species Tipula unca. The sequence continues at coordinate 219,702,980 of OX596381.1, forward strand.
CAGAATGATTCCAGTTTATCTCACAGTTTTTCTATTTTTATTAACGAGACGAACACAAAAATTTATCAGGACATTTAAATTACGGTGTACATACATAATATATACGTACGATAAAAATTATGCGTACGTTATAGCCATAGTGAGTTAACATACAATTGTCCTAGAGGGGCTAAATCAACGTACGTTATAACCTTATAAACGGAGTACGTTAAATCCAGCTAAAATTTCATATAAATACATGAATTTTTAGACGGGATAAGAAATTGTACTTTATTGAGGGGGTGTATGTTATAAACAGGGTACGTTAAAAGCGGGTTTCACTGTATATACCGGGTGTTTCTTTTAAACTGAGACGATCAAATATCTCGAAAAATAGCCACTCTACGGAAAAAATGTCCATAATCAAAATTTAATCATACCGCGGGGTAAATACATTAGTGCAAAAAAAAATAGTCCCCCACCCCCGCTTTGTAGGTGTAACTTTTAAACTAAGATAGGAAGCCATATTTTTTTATTGCAGATACGGATTTTACGACTAAAAGTACGTATGATTTGAATGAAATATTTTGTTCGGTTCATGATAGATGGCGTTGTAATCGACGAAATTCAATTTTTTCAATTTTCCCTTCTTAGAACACACGCATTAGATTCTGCAATACGTTTGAAATAAAAAATATCACGTTTTCATTGGAAATACTCGAAATTCGTCATCAAAACAATTTATTCAGTTTTGTAAATCACATTTAACGTTTGTGTTATTTCTTATCTTCATGTTTTTCGTAATTGAAAAATAAACGACAAAATACTTTAGAATGGAGCGTTTAACTGTGCCAGAGAAAATTGAAATGGTTCTGGTTTCTGGAGAAGCTGGCAGAAATCTTGAAAATGCTGTTGCTATTTACGCTCAACGTTTTCTGGATAGGATTCGTTCACGTGCTTCATTTGGCCGTACTATCAAACAATTTATTATATTTATTACTGATGGAAATGTTCAACCGAAAAAGAGGACCCGTAGAGCAACAGTCACTGGAGAAAATAATGAAATTGCTGTATTGGCAGCCGTGGCTCATAATCATCATATTAGTACACGAGAAATAGTTCGCGATTCCGGATTGCCCCTCACCAGTGTTTGGAGAATTTTAAAACGGCACAAGTATCATCCATATCATGTGTCTGTACACCAAGATCTTCATGGCGTTGATTTCCAAAATCGGGTAACTTTTTGTCAATGGGCACGTGAACAAATACAACAAAACCCCAATTTTTTTCGTTGCGTAATGTTCTCCGACGAATCGTCTTTTACAAACCATGGAACGGTTAATCGACACAACATGCATTATTGGAGTGTTACAAATCCGCACTGGCTTCGTCAAGTTGAACATCAGCGTCCTTGGACTGTCAACGTGTGGTGTGGAATAATTGGCAACAAACTCATAGGCCCCCACATTATTGAAGGCAACTTGAATGGTCAAATGTACCGAAACATTTTGGAAAATGAACTGCCAATATTACTTGAAAATTTGAGCTTAGAAGTGAGACGGAACATGTGGTTTCAACATGATGGTTGTCCTGCACACTATTCGTTGATGGCACGTGAAATACTTGATCGTGATTTCAATGGTCGCAGGCCATCATTTTGAACACTTATTTTAGATTTACAAAACTGAATAAATTGTTTTGATGACGAATTTCGAGTATCTCCAATGAAAACGTGATGTTTTTTATTTCAAACGTATTGCAGAATCGAATGCGTGTGTTCTAAGAAGGAGAAATTGAAAAAATTGAATTTCGTCGATTACAACGCCATCTATCATGAACCGAACAAAATATTTCATTCAAATCATACGTACTTTTAGTCGTAGAATCCGTATCTGCAATAAAAAATATATCTTAGTTTAAAAGTTACCTCCGCCCCACCTACAAAGCGGGGGTGGGGAACTATTTTTTTTGCACTAATGTATTTCCCCCGCGGTATGATTAAATTTTGATTATGGACATTTTTTCCGTAGAGTGGCTATTTTTCGAGATATTTGATCGTCTCAGTTTAAAAGAAACACCCGGTATTGCTCTTTAAGAAATTTTTTTTTTCGCGTCATGGTGCGAAGACCCCAACTATTGTAGTACAATTTTTAATCGTTAATTTGTTAATTTATGTACATACGTACATTGTACTGTTTACACGCGCAAATAACAAAAGCAATAATATTAATTATCATATCGACTAAAATAAATGTAGTCAAAAGCTCTTTCGAGATAGATCGTGACAAAACTATTTAAAATGTAAATATATTATATTTCTATATACATAATGTAGTAATATACAATGACAAAAATAGACAAAACGATTTCAGTGTTATTTTGTTGCTTTCCAATTTGTTTTTATTTTTATTTACAAGTCCCACAAAAACAAAAACATTTTTGTAAAATTCGAATCACAGTTGGCTTGTGCATGCTGTAATAAAAGAATTGTGTTCAAAAATTCAGCAACTGCACAGATTTTGCAGCAGCATTTACGTTCAAAAAAATGTTTTCGCAGTTTGTCAAAAGTTTGGCGTTAAATTTACGAACCCAACCAAGAACATATTTTGCAGTCGCTTTATACCACCTGCATTAGATGCAAGCTATCTATTATTATCAAGATTGAAGACACCGAGGATTAAGTATATTTTATTTTATATTTTCATTTTTTGATTTAAATGTTTTTTGGATTATATGAATTAAATAAACTTTTAGTAAATGAGACGGCTTGAAATGGGGCATAGCGGAAAGACAATTAAAGCAACTTTATGACGTTAAATTGCCGTTAAAATGAAAAAGATCTGATAATTTCCAATTTTCAGCCGAAGAAGTTAGGAAAAAAATTCGGTAACCTTTTATAGTTACATACAATCGTATTTTAAAACGCAGTAAATTATGAAGCGTTCAATAGCGTGTAGAGTGTTCTACATAATATTCATCCACTACATAGTATTCGACTCTAGCGAGGAAAAAACGTCTCAAAGTTTAGCAAGCGAATCAGCCACACGCCCACCTAATCAACGATAAAAGAAAACCGAAGAATTTTAACTTATTATGAATATATAAATTCACTTTACTTTCATTTCCTGATGAATTGATAAGCGTGTTGTTTTCTTCATTTCGATTTCTTCATTGAAGGGCTCTAAAGTCATCTGTATATCATTTTGAAACGAAATAAAAAAATGGTGAAGCACCACTGCTGCGATTACAAAATATTGTGAATTCATTATGTTTATCATATTAAATAATTTAAGTCTCCTATCGAATTTTTAAAATTCCGACTTAAAAAACGACTGTTCTTGGGAAACTTAATTTGGTATTGAATTTTATTTGTTTTACATTTAGGCAACCATTATCCCTACCTAAGGCACGATTTAAAAGGTGTGTAACGGGTAAGCCGAATACCCTAATAAATGGTAATCGGTCGGCAAATCTATATTACCACTTTCCAATTTTTATTTTTAATACCACTATTACTATTAGAAACACTGTCACATACCCTAGGAACACATGAACATTTTGCTTATAATGAAAAATCGAGATGTACTTACTTACTTGCAGGATTACAGAATGAAACCTTTTTCGGTTATAGTAACTGGGTGAATCGTTGAAAGGAGCAGGAATTTTTATGTGTAGCCGATTGCATTTGGAAAGCTATTGTTTGCACCTGCTAAATTTTTGAATGTGTGTGTAAACTTATTTTCATTTCGTGTGTAGTGGTATAAACATTAGTTGTTATAAATTAAAAAGGGGAAAATTTTAGTGATAAAAGCTTGTAAAATAACTGTTCCACCTTATAAACTGTTCTATTGTTTATTTTAATAGTTACAGCTCGTGCAGCACATACCATTGATTCTACAAATGTCCAATACAAAATAATATCCCCACTACAAAAAGTTTAAAGGCAACTAACGGGAAAGCGATGTGTTGTGAGCAACTGCAAAATTCGTCTAGCGCTTGTTCCAATCTTATAGATTCATGATTGAAAATTAAAAATTCCAAAATATATTTTCCAGGAATGGCCCAGAAGTCGACTGAGGAGGAATGGTCAGCTTCTGAAAGTAGATGAATCCTTACGATAAACCGAAATAGCTCTTATGATAAATGAATTTAGATTACAATTCAGATTAATCAATCTCTATAGAGGCAGATTCTGAGAGCCTCGGCTCTCAAAAATATTAAAACGGAACATTGGTCGTCGGTGACAACTAACGGATTTACAGTGCTATATCAGCACGAATGCAACGTTAAATATGTATAATATTGCATTGAATTATTGACATGAAAACAAAATAAATTTGGTTGGTATTATATTTGGTGAAAATTGAATGTCTTTGATTTTATAAAATAACTTTTATAGTCTATAATATGAGCCCAGTATAGTCAACACAATGGTGACAATATAAAGACTGGCAAGATCAGACTACATAACAATTTTATAGAAAGTTTTCGAAAAAATTTTGCCCTCGATAAGTTTGCGCAGACAAATTCGAAACTTCTTTAAGGACGATGTTCTAAAAATATTTATTCCTAATATATAAAAGTATAATATATTATACAAAATATGAATAATTATTTCAACATAGATTATCTTACATTTTTATTTTCAGTTAACTTTATATAAACAGTTTAGACTTATGTAACATTTTATGTAATATATCAAATTTGAAAAACCCAATTATGTAATCGTTGTTCATACATTTTATTAATAGTTTCGAAGGATAATTATACATTAAACTTTGTATACAGACACCTTCCCTTATATACTAAGATGGGAATTCTAGCAATATTTTTTTGGTTGTGTATAGCACTCAAATGAGCCGCCATGCTAAGCGGACTAATTTTAAAATAAAATATTTTATAAATAACTCTGTTCTGTCATGAAAAGGTTTTAATCGTATGTAAATATATTATATATACTGTTATTATGTATGTCAATATACATAACAAATTCGAAATGTTTACATATCAACATTTTTTATGCGAAGTGAAAATGAGTTTTATTCGTATACAAAAAGCTTCCATATTTTATTGATTTTTTTTGTTCAAAAATACTGAAAAACAAAATGTCGTATTTTTGTATATAAATTGTATATGTATATACAATATATAATGTATATATATATATATATGTATGTATGTATGCATATACTCGCTTATCATAGATATGTATTTACATTGGTTGTAGTTCTATATGATAGTTGGTTATCACACCGCGACCCTATAAAATTAATTAAAACTGGTACCAATACACAACTATAACTAAAAAATCTTCTGTACGAATTTAAATCGAATTTGTTTAATTAATCTTCGTTTCGTATGTAAATTCATAATTAATAAGTAAATACATTTTTAACAAAATTCTACTGTCAGCTAATATACAAAGACGAACTTTTGATTTTCTTAAAGGAACAGAATTTCTATTATTTATTTATTTTTTTTTTTTTGTATTTTTATTCAATAAGTATAAATCACTTGGAAAGCTTTATGGTATATACCCATCCATTTTTCACTGTTTCAATTAAGACATTCTACGAATATTATTTTAAATATGACCGAGCTTTATTTCTATTTTCTCTTTTCTACCTGTAAGTTTGCCGATATATAAACGTACATATACATACGTATATAAAAAAAGTTCCACCCTCTGACAATATTATATAAGTTTTATTTGGGAAATTGTTTTGTATCTCAATTTGGTAATTTTTAAAAAGTTTGTATATAGATATTGTTACAGTGTATACACCCATTTAAATTGTAAAAAGGAAAAAAAACAAAAAACAAACAACTTTAGAATGAGATGTAAGTGTTGGGGCGAGTTTGCGCCCATAGTTCGATGAGAGATGAAAAATCACATTGAACTAAATGGTGAACATGAAATGGAAAATATAGGATTATTTTCAAGGAACAAGGAAAATACGATAAATTTCTAGTCAGACGTTGACTGTGAAACATAACGGAGTTACATACAGTAGATACGCGCAAAAAGATTTAGTTTTGCTGGGAAATTAAATAAAAATTGTGTGTGTGCATGTGTGTGTGTGAGAGAAAGTTTTCAAAATTTTTTTGTTTTCTTAACTACATATATAATTGATACAGTATTTTTTGCTATCCTCCGGGAAAATCCTTCAGACAGAGTTTGAATTTTGAATTTAACGGGAAAATCAGTTTGTACAGTTTAATTTTTTTTTCTCTTTTAAGTTTAATAATATTTTTTGTGCACACAATATATTTAAAAAAAAAAATTAAAAACTCTGTCTCTCATAACAATAAAGTGGAATTAAAAAGTTTTTAAATTTAATAATTAATTAACATAATTTTTTGTTTAATATAATTTTTGTGCAATGTGAAATTAAAATTAATTTAAAAACTAAAAAGTGATTTTACAAACGAAGTTAACACTTTGTGATGTCTGAAAGGTGAGTTTTCAAAAATATACCATTCGGATTTAATTCAATGAATCATGCGCAGTTTGTTATTCTCGTTAGCTTGGATTTTAATCGAAATGTATAAATTTATTTCAGATGATCCGGAAGACTGGCATGAAGATCTAATTTGAAATTAAATTGATTATCCTGATCCTTTATTTGGAACCCTAATTTGAACCTCAACTCTATACAAAAATGGTTTAATATATTCAAAATATACAATCGAAATTTTAAAGCAATAGTAACACAATACTGTATTAATAAAATTGTTTAATAAAATTTGAATCTCAAACATCCATACACACATTTTCCATCCACATACAAAACCTTAAAATTCATAATGTCAGGATTTTCTGCAATTAAAGATCGAACGAAAGGATTATTCGGCGGGTAAGTTTTTGAATTTCATATTTAGTAAATATTTTGTAATCGATTTTTTTTTTTCAAAAATATGAAATCGGCTTAAAATAATTTTTAAGGAAGAGAGAAATATATAAAAAATAAAATGGTAGTACCTTCCTTATACACGGAACACGAGTGCAGATTTTTATTTTTATTGAGAGGGATTATATATTTTATCAAATTTGTTATATACGAGTACATACAATAATAAATATGAAGATTTGTCTTCATTATATTTTATTTTTGTTTGTGGATTATATTTTTTTATCGTATTGTTGGCAAGTTGGTGTATTACAGATAAAACAATTATTGTGGTATTATTACGTTTTGCAAAACAAACATAATACTGATAAAAAATAAACTATACAATGTAGGGAAGAAATCAACTTTGAATTAGTTAGGGCCCTATTACTATATATACATAATTTTAAACGGATAAAACTATGAAAAGTTTTTTGAAAAGTTAGGGACTTCGGCAGACAGATTTATCTAATATTAAAACATATATTCTATATCTAAAATGCAAACAACTATTAATTACTAAAAATTGTACATTGATATTTTTTCCAAAACAATATCAAATCATCCCGGAAAAATCCCGTCGGATCGCGTGAATCAAAAAATGTCGATCAGTATGAAACTTCCGGAGGTGTTGATTATTCGGAATTTTTGTAGAAAACATTTTATATTCTCTAATACTCTAAAAGTATTCCAATCAAATCATATTTTTTGTAATTTCAATTTAAAATTTGGTGTGTCATAGAACTAGTAAAAATGTGATGTCGATTTTTCACTTAAAATTTGAGTTAAAAATTCATTTACATAACAACTAAAAATCGCTTAGCATTACGATCATATTTTAGCGTAAAATTTTATACTGAGCACGTCTTTGAACCATGCAGAATGAGTTTCAATTTATTATTGTTGTTTGAGTTGCGAGGTATCAGATTTTTATGTAATATGTATACATTTTTGGAAATTTCTCACGATGCGACGGATGATTTTTTTAAATTTGTCGAGAATTTCTAACATGTAAATTGACGATTAGGGGTCATCACCAACTATTTTGTCTTATTAATATTTTTAGGCTATACTAAATCAGTATATCTCTTATATACATACATACTTGTTCGATGTATTTTAACCAAATGTTCAGTCAATTCCTAGAAATACATTAAGAAAGTTTAATCTGTTTCTAATATAGAATCGATTTACTGTTTCTGTCGATATAAACAATTTTTTGGGGTTTCACTATGCGAGTGATTGGCTAATATTTGGTATTGAAATAGTATGATTTTATAAAATTCCATTTACTTTAAATTATAAATAATAATAAAAAATCAAAATAATGTACTAAATTTTATTCGACTTTGATAAGCATTCACATAGTTAAACACACGAAATACTGTTTAACACTGATGGCAGACAATTTTTCGTGTATAGTTTACTATGTTTTACCGAGCAAATAACACAGTGATTAAAGCTGCGACGTTTGGATCGGGAGGTACCGGGTTCGAATCCTAACAAAGGCGGGATTCATAAAGGGATTTTTCATCTCATGCCGATTACGGGGAGATGATTAATTTAACTGAACATCTATGACATGACCGTTGGAATTTAGAGCTCATGGGCCGACCCACCTTCCATGTCACTATACAGGGTGACATGGAGCTATGTATTGCGAAGGTGGTACACTGTATATGTATGAATGAGGATGAATGAGTTGAATGAATGTGTGTGTGATAAAATTGTGGTATCACAACGGGACTGTCGCCGGTCTAAGTGTGCTGTAAAAAGTGGCCACCTAACCTAACCCTTCCTATGTAAAATTTGGTGTATCCTCCAAAGTGATTCCTTTGCCCTTCCTGTGACAATTCAGAACTAAAATATTTAAAATAAAATGAAATATCAAGCAAATAATTGATGTTGGCTTATATTATATTAATATTTTATTTTAAATTATAATTTAGAATGACGGAAAATGAAAAATATTGTAAGCTAGATTTTACCTCTTAACTTTACAGTTGCTTTTTCACTAAAGTTATATCCCAAAGAGCTGCATTGCAGATAGACCAATAAATTCTGGACGTTGAATTTTACAAAAAACAGTTTTGCAACTGCCATTACTCGTGCGTTACTGTGTCTATAAAGCTGCTCCAGCGGTTTCGATTCTATGAATCGAATATTGTACGACTTCGTACCATTGGTATTTTTGAATACGAATTCAAATAATTGTAATACGAATTCGTGTCTACATGATTCTCGCACGATACAAAAATGCTCGATTGTGAACGGATGCACATTGATGAATTAGTTGATATATTTTAAATTGTACTTTTTGTACAAAATTTTTAATTTTTTAATTATATACGTGAAGTGTAGATTGCCCTATTGAATTTGAAATACTTCCAATCGTCTAAGTGGTAAATTTTTTCTGAGCCTTTTATAAAACCTCTTCAAAATCAAGCATAAGGCACCAAATTTCATCTCAAATTGAGCTATTTAGAAAGACATGAAGTTAACTCTAAAATAAAAAGTACAAAAATTGTTTTCAAAAATACTTATCTTAATTTATAATTGAGGTGATTTTTTTTATGTTCAAACGTCAAAAACATATACCCAAGGTTTGAAATCCATAGAAGTATAACCATTCAAAATAAATTTCCCAATGAATACATGATATAGTGCAAAAATATATGATTCGATCGAATTCAGCGGTGGGATCATTTTCGATATTCGATAGGTGTCGTTTCTTTTTTCAAATTCAAAATGATACGGTATTTTGCATTCTATTAAGCAATTTCTATTTAGACCACAGCCTGCTAGATTCTATTTCTATAAATTCGTTCCATAAAATATCACCAAAATGTTTTTATTTTCGATAGCTAACGAAATGAGGAAAAACAGATAGTGTACACATTTATTGTAATATAGAAAAAACCTAAGGTGCGTTTTTTTATTCAATCATTTTCGAGTTCGAATACTGTACTGGATAAGAATTTTCTCGTTTATTCAGTAAATTCTAGATGAATTTATTTTTTTATCGATAAATATAATAAATTAAATGTTAAACTATAAATATTTTAATTCACTATTATCGAAATAAAATTAAATGAAACTTTATTTTTCGATGTACTCGATAAAATCATAGTACACGAACTCGAAAAAAGGGGAAATTTTGTTTATCGATAAAATACAGTTTAATTTTATTTTATTTCGATAATAGTGAATAAAAATATGTCGATTAACATTAAATGTATTATATTTATCGATAAAAAATTAAATTCACTTAGAATTTACTGAATATACGAGAATAATTCTTACTTACCTCAAACTCGGAAATTGTTGAATAAGAAATGCATCTATAATTGAATAAACGTAATAGCTCAAAAGTTTGTTCTTGAAAAAGTCTATCGAATATTGAAAATGTTAATGTTGATGAAAATGTTAATGTTACGTCTATCGAATAATGAAAATGTTAATCTTACAACATCCTACGCTACAAATACCAATTCATGTTCGTTTGGTATAGCATTTTAATTTAATTATTATGTATTAGAATTATCCAGTCCGTTTTCCTTAAATGCTAGAATTATGCAAAATTTCTAAATCTCGTTCAAATTGAAATTTTCCCTTGAATTTCAAAATAATTAAGAAACCACTAAATTTTATTAACTTAGATTTTAAATTTCAGATTCGTAAATTATTATTTTAAATAATTGAAATATTTAGTGAAGTTATTTTTAATTTATCGCATAATTTATTATTTTTAAAAATGAGAATTAATGAGAATTGGTACAGCCTTAAATTTTTTGTCAATTATTGTTTATTATTTTTGTTACCGGGAAACAAAAAATTTGGAAATTGGAATCGGAGACGCCCCGATTTTTGAGTTTTAGAAATTGATCAGATGTTTTGAAATATTACAATACGAATTTGGCTAGACAACAGTTAAAGATGGAGTTAGTCTTTTTTGGATTATGCCATGCAATCTCGGTGTATGTTAATATTTCTTAACCATTCCTAATATTACTGTTGACTTATTTGAACATTAAAATTGATGCTAAAATTAAGATTACAGACACAAATCAATCAGCGGCTTACAAGTGTATTTCTAAACATCCTATCCGAATTAATTTATATATATAGGCGGAAACCTCTAACAAAATTAACTATTATATTGACCCATTTTTAATTTTATTTATTATTCTAATTCTAATCTTATATTGAAAATCTAAATTAAAATAATCAAATAAATCAATCTAGAAATTTATAATCCTTTCCATCGTTAGAAAAGATAAAATTTAATTACTCACCCTTCTTTGTATTGAGTCACCAAATACCAAAACAAAATTGTATTTAACTTTATTTTAACGCCACTGCATTTTAACTTTGTTTTTTACTAATTACAAATATAATTATGTTACATCAAAATAAAATTGATCTAAAAGCTTTTTTTATGCTTAATGTTCATATATATATATAGATATAATAAAAAGGGGCAACTTTTCTCCCCGTATGTTGTTTGTTTTGTGTTTTCCATTCAGTTTTTTTCTTCACAAAATAAACAGTTTAGTGGAAAATTTGATTTTCTACTTTAATCATTGGAAAAGTGAATTACGTTTACCAAAAATATTTTTAAGGGAATAATTTTATATTTTAATTTTTTTTAGTAAGCAAAATTTATGTTAAAATTGAATAAAACGAATTTTTTTGCTGATTTATGGATATTGCCAAGACAAAAATGCTGTATAGTGAAACTTTTACTTTCGGTATATTGTGCTCTGTGGGGACATAAAACAAAACACATTTAAATTGAGTTATCTCATTTGGTGGTCAAAATTTAATTTATCTCAAAGTTTCCCTCCCCGCATCAATCTGGTAAATTTAATACGGTTTTAATCTTATCCCGTTTACACTGTAAAATTTAAAAGTATTCGCGACATTCAGATTCTATAAAAAAAAGTATCCAGACAAAACAAAAAGTTATTCTTAAAGCTCTGTTTTCTTCTTATACATGCATATAGTTTAAAAGAAAAATTCATCGATGCGTTGGTTTTCTTGTATGTATGTATATACGTACATACTACACTTTCTTACAAACCAAAATAAATTTTCATTATTTGGTCGTCGTCTCTCCAAAAAAAAAAATAACATAAAATAAAAGTCAATTGTACGTGATTTGAATGCGTGTTTACTACTTTTTAAATAACTTCAACATGCATAGTAGTATAGTAGTATTGAAATTGTGTCAGCTAAATGAACGTCACACACACACACACCAGAAAGGAAAATGTGAATTTCCTCTCGAATGTCATGCATCAATAATAATAATATTTAGACAAAAATAAAAACAGAAAAAATGATTTTTTAAAAATTTATATATAAAAAAAAGTAAAATTAACGGAAAGGTTTTTGACCGAGTGGAAAATGTAAGGAAATTATGGATGTGATGAAATAAAAATGAAAAATAAGGAATTTTTATTTTCTTATTTTATTGTACGAAAAAAAAAAAAAATTATGACTACGTGGTGGAATTAGAATAGAACTATGATATGTACGTATATAATAATATTAAAGCCAAGATATTTATAAATTCAGTTTGTTGCTGATAAAAATTTGAATGATAAAAATATCGATTGGTTATGATGATATTGAATTTTAAAGAGCAGAGAAATTAACTCAAGTGTCGGTCCTTTCAAGATGATAATGGAAAAAATTGTTTATGTACAATATTAGTGCGTGATTAAATGAATAGATAATGTTATATAGACGACAACAAAAAGAACGAATCGTTTAAATCGAGAAAATGATACTTAAACAGTTTGTTGAATTAAAAGTAAAATAAAACTGAAGATTGTCATCATCGCATCTCGCTGTATTTTTATTTATTTTTATCGTCAAAATGATAAATTGATGAATTGAATTTCCCTATATTATAATTTTATGTGAATATTAAATTTCAAAAGGAAAAATTGAAATAAGGATGAGAATTAAGGTATAAAATTGTACATTGAAAAATTGAAGATTTTTAATATTAATTTTGCATTCGTACGCCTCTGTGAGTAATTTAAATATTCGAATAGTGTCGCGTGTATGCATATTACGATGATTAAAATTCTTAAATGTATTTACTCCAGTATCTCCACTATAGAGATTCCAAATAAAACGGTTTCTGAAACGCCACGATTATTGGTTTTCTTTTTATAAACATAAAAAAATTCGGGTATTTAATTTAAACTTTAATATTTTAAAAATTATGATGGATTTGAAATAAACAATATCACTCATATGCAAAATATTATTTACGAATTATTAATTCGGTGATATTTTAAAAATACTAACCAACTCAACGATCACTCAATCGAATTTTAATTTTGCGACTTAAATTTGATGATGATGAAAACCTATCGGGCTCGGGTGTACCTTTATAATTTTTTTCCAGTTCTCTAAAAGAACAGAATGGTTTTTCTGAGCTTTCAATACCATTTATCTCCAATTCTAAAGATCACATGATTAGATTACGGATCGGATGGTTACCATTAGTATACTCAAATCACAATCAGCTAGACTACAATGATTTAGGTACAGCCTATTCAACAACCATATTCCAAAATTTATATCATCCTTCGTTGGTAATTTTTGTTGGAGAAGTCAGTTTAATAATGAATTAAATTTTCTCTTGAACCTAGTCGTGCTTTAAGGTTATTGTTCAGTTTATCGATAAATACATTCGAGTTTAAAGAACTGAGTTCTTCAGTATCGATGATTTTTTTGTGTACGCCGTTTTTTCTTCAAATCTTCAATTATTTTTAAGTCGATTTCCATATATAAATATGTCGCATTTAAAACTTTCAAAGCTTCTTCGATTAGCTTTCGAAACTTTCTCGAAATACCATTTTGTACTGTTGATACTTTAAAAAATTTAACTGTATATAGCTCGAACTTTTTTTAAAACTTTGGCTATTGATAAACTTTCGGAAATCGCATCACTAAACGAAAAATCGTCATCTTTACAGCCACAATTAGTCGTTTTTTATGTCATCGATGTTTTCGGCTTCATGTTTGCTATCAAACTGTATTTGTGCTCTACAATGGAATGTATGGCAAGGTGTAGGCTATTGCATTTCTGTGGATATGTATTCTCCATATTTAGCCCAATAAGTCTGACTAATCCCAGATGCAATACCTTACCTGATTTATCATGAATATAAATGTTCATATACCGTCGAATTCTGGAACTTACACTTATTCATCCAATGTAATGCAATTTATAACCCCTGTCTAAATTGGCATGTCGTATAAAATTAGAAAGTGTTATACCCCTATTAGAAAACCCATCTTTTGTATATAGCTAATTCATCAACAATTTCACAACAAAATTGGTGAATATTTCGCATATGATTACAACACCGCATTTGTTACATTCCGCTTTATTGTTCACGTTGCTTACAGCTAAAATTTTGACAAAATACTCCCAAACCACAGATGACATAATTTTAGATTGGAGGTGTTTTATTTTTTGTTTTATGCCACAAAAATAAATAAATCATAAATTATTATTATTTTTAATATATTTTTTATATAACAAAAACCAATGACAGTTGGAAATTTTAACGATTAACTTTAAGAAATGAAGTAAGAGTATCAAACGATCACTCAATAATATGAAAGGTTAGTTGAATTATCTAAATACTTACCTTTAATTGAATTTAGGTAATTTAGGTCAATCGAAAAAGCCTATATATTGACTTTATCTATATAAATTTAATTAATTAGGTTTAAGCAAAACAATACAGGTGGCGACTACCAATAGACTTTTCGATTGCAATCTCAGCATTTATAGTTCCTTTCAATTTGTGATAATTTTGTCAATATAAAAATGAGAATTACAACCTATTTCGCCACCCAGCTCGTTAGCAGAATATCAATCAAGTTTTTCTTGTCACGAATACGGTCGCTTTCACTGACTTTCATCATCGAATTATGAAAAACACGCCATATTCAGCACTCATAGTTCCAAAATTCAAGACTAATATTTGGTGGCATCACTGCATTTCCAACAAAATGTCTGGCTTAAGTAACGTCATTCCAATTTATTTCTTCTTATTTCTTTTGTTTTTATAGTATGTTTGAAAGGAAATTTTCTAAACTTTTACCAGTTTGTCTGATACGTTTCTTCACGATAGGGTGCTACTATGTCGGAAGGGTTCTGTTTAAACGCTGATAACTTGAAAAGCTGGCTTGTCGGTGCGAAGTGATCCATCTAAATTCACTTTCGTTTTGATCAAGGAATTTAACGGTACCACCCGTCCCATGGAATATTGGGACACCTTGTATATATGGATGTATTATATTATATAAGTATGGATGGAAGTGATTTCCTTAATTCATGTGATTTGATTAAGAAAACGTTGCAAACATATTTATATTTTTGTTATTTTTAAAGTTTTCACTTGCGGCTCGGGCTTAATTTATTAGATTTGTAATAATTTTTTTTCCATTCGAGGCAACATTTTTGGTTTTCGTTCACACCATATAGATTTTTATATTTCTTTGTTTTTTCAGTTTTCTGGTCCACAATAACATCACGATCAATGATTTTTTTCTCGACCACCTTACAATTCTCTCCAAAAAAAGTTTTTACTGTTCTCCCTTTTAACCAAATATTTAAGTTTTTATAGCCCTCCGAAACAAAAGATAAATCACTACCTACTTGATTTATTTAAAAAAAAATGTTATTGCTAATCTCGCTAATTACGGACATTTATTACGTACTGTACTCAACCAAAATTTATTTATTTAAACGCAATCGCTGCCAATATATAACTTTGCCCACTATTCTGTTTTTTTTCTTTCTAGCTAACGAAAACAAAAAATATATTGGCACTTTGAATGAATTTAGAAAAAGAGAATGATGTTTTACTCGAGTAGGCTGTGTGTGATCACAATAGAAAATGCGTAATTGAATAACGAAATACTGTCTACCATTTTGTTCTTGCAAAACGAGGCATATCATTCGAAATGTACAAATACGAAAAATATATATTTCTAAGTATTTTAAAAGTAATAAAATTAATTGAAATAAATAGTAACAAGTTAAATATAACTAATGAGGCTGTGTCCGATTTCTGTAATAATATTAATGTAGTTTATAATAAATATCACATTAGTGTAATTGTTTTTCTCTTCCACATTTTTTATAAATTCATTTGTTGTCCGAATTCAGAAATAAGTTTGATGTAATAATTTTAACATTTGGACAAAAACCATTATTGATTAAAGTGAATTTGAGTGAAAATACTAATTTTATTAGTTAGTATATTTAATTTTTTTGTGTGTACTTAAATAATTTATAAAAATGATATCAGGTGAATTTCACCCAAATATGGTGGTAATTGTGCTAATTTCTAGTTACATGTATTTCATGAGAAGAACGCGCAACCTCGCACGGCCTTTATTATTGGATCTCTTCACACAGGTCTATCGTCATAATAACTTCGTTCAAAGAGCGCAATATGAATAACGAAAAATATTCAATAATGGGATTATGAAAGTTCAACAAATTATTAATGAACCTGCAGTTGAAGAGGAAACAGCTTATCTGGATTTAGATCAACAAACTACGGTTCAATATTTTCAAATTACTGATAATAAAATTTTTCTGATTCGGAAGGTTGCGTGAATGGAATTCCAATTTGGGTGGCAAAGCCTCCCAAAACCATCCTTTATTTCTCGTAAATATCTCTTGTGTGGGAGCCCTTTTTTCAGCTTTGGGATTGCATTTTTAGTGTAGTTCTGTACCAACTGCTGCTGCCCAGTTCTAATGGGCGCACTCTAATTATAACATCTATCCACAATCCTAGAAGTAAACGCAGAAATTTAAGGTGTTGGTTCCTTATCAGGTAACTGTTCCCTTATTTCATCACCAGTGAAGCTGTCGGATGGATTACTAACATACGCTTCGCGTTGGTTATGGAACACCAAAGGCAGATGAATAGTGAACGTCCAGAATCGTAGGAGTGAATGAGTTCCAAAAATTTCCAATTTCCTGTCGAATCTTCACCATCTTTTGTCCCCACTCCGGTAGGAGGGTTTCGTAACTCCTTGAAGTTAAAGAAATTTGAATTAATTTTAATATAAAAAACAATTCTAAAAAGCTCGTATGTAAATTCTGTCAGGTTTGCTGTATTTCTAATTATTCTGAAACATACGTTACAAAACGATTAGAGTATAAATTTTAAAATTTAAATTACGCTCAATTTTCATTCATCCGATCAAATCTTCTTTGGAATAAATAAATTCTCGCTATAATCAGGGGGCTTATTATGGTATTTTCGATAGCGTTTTTTTCTCGATATTATCGAAAATGGCCTATTGTGAAATTTTTATAAAATAATTTCATAATAGGCCATTTTCGATAATATCGAGAAAAAAACGCTATCGAAAATACCATAATAGGCCCCCTGGGCTTTTGATTTCCTCGTCGCTCACATACAGATATTTTATATATACACAATTATTCTAGATCAAGTTGGTTTAGTCTATTATTTATTATTTGTATTTGAAAAGAAATACAAAACAAATATGTTGAGCTGAGCTACCGTGCAGTTGACAAAATAAATTACAGAAATGTGAAAATGTTAACGCCTAGTTGCTGTAATTATTTTGGTTGCATACATTATACTGTCATATTAATAATGATTACAGGACACTTATAAATTATAGTAAATATTATAAAAATATATAGTTTCAATACCAAATTTTAGTCGATTTTACCAAGCATTCACATAGTAAAACACACGAAAATCAGTTTAGGTTGGTGAGTGCTTGGCAAAAAATTTAAAATTTGAAATTGTTCAAATTTAGTACTATAAAATTAAGTTACTTTGAAATTATAAATTTAAGAGCTAATATATTTAGAAAATTAATTACTTTGGGACTTCTAGCCTGAAACTCGATATATTTTAATATTTTAGAAATTTGAGAATACCAATTTGTGCAACAGTTTCCTGCAATCCTAATATTATAATTTTAAATGTACTTATATACCGCTCGACTATACATATTTGAGTGATCTAGTGCTGTAAAGTCCGATTACTGTACAGTAAATTATTTAAAATGAAATATATTTTATTAAAATATTTGGGAATGAAATTGGCGCCGAAACGACGGCGACTATTAATTTCTCAAATGTAATGAAATAATATACAAAAATCGTGCCAAGAATCATATTTATGATGACGAAGAGGAAAATACAACGAAACTTAAACCCCGAAAAATATAAATAAACTTTGCTATATATACATACATAGATGCTAGCCTAAGAAGCTACCAAATGAGACGACAGTTTTTTTTGGTCTCCGGTTTTTATTATCAATCGATTCTATTTTTCTAAATTCTGTATTTTTTGGTCTAATTCTTATTTCGCAATATACATATAAGTACGTTTTACGTATGTGGGTGTATGAATTTTACACTTTTACAGAACGTATGAAGTATTGAAAACAATATATAAATACCTACTTCTAATATAAATCGAGACAGGAATCATAAATATCGTTTTTGATTTTTTTTTTGTATTTCGTTAAGAATGATGTACGTTGTGTTGTTGGTGTAATTGAAGAGTTTTAAGAAGAATAATGTAGTATATCATACATATTTCATCTAATATGAATTCAACAATGGAAAATTGTACGATGAGGGGGAAATATTTAAAGAAAGTAAAAAAAAAACTGTTTGTGCTTTAATGTAGAAAATGTTGTTGTTATTCTCAAGCAGATATATAAATCGTTTGTTGCGGGCAATCCGTTTTAAAATTATTTTGTTACCGCATCATTGAATACATGTATTGCTTTTCATATATGGATTACATAATAGCAAACATGATTGATAACATGGGTATCAGAGTTTATAAAATATATATTATCATCAGTATTTATGTAATTCGCCAAAGCTATATATGTAACTTATAATTGAGCAACATAAAATATATGTAGTATGTGACATATACTGTAACCAGGCCAAACTAATATATCCTTTCGTTAAGTTATGTATATAATGAGATTTTATCAGTTTTATATTCAGAAAAATAGATGAATAAAACAAGCACTAAACCAAACTAAAAATAAACTTATATGACGCCAAATTGTCTATTTGTTGAAATGGGGTTAGCAAAAAATAATAGAAACAGAATATTTTTCATCATTTCAAGTTTATATGCCAAAAACTATACGTTATCTTTGTCGGTGGCGCAAATATTTGACTAGACGTTTGGCTTGTCGCCGCGGCGTCGAATTTTCTCCGCACTCAACTTTTCTGCGGAAATCAATAAAAAATTATTGTCTGTATCAAACTTTAAGGGAGTCGCAAAAGCTTATATAATAATTTATATAAAATTTTATTTGTGATCGGCAATAATTCGATGACGAAGGCACGTACGCAGACAGCATTTCTCGGTTTTGTAACGGCAAAACAATAATTTGAAAATCAAATTACAAATAAATAAAACAAAAAAAAAAAAAATATTGAAATTGAAGAAAATTCAATTTCAATAATCAGCTTCTTATTTCCCTTATTGAAAAGGAAACTTTTATATTGTTGTTGCTGTTGTTGTTGATACAGCCGGATGCTAATAATAAAATATATGTATACACATAATTTTTCTTCAATGAAATGAGAGACTGTGAATTTGACAAAAATTTTCAATTTTTTCCACTCTTTCCAAAATAACGTTCCATCGACTTTTATACAACGATTTGTCGGCTTATAACAATTTTTTATAATTTTGCTTCAGATGCTTTTTTTATATGTATATTTACATCAAGCATAATCGAAGGACGAAAGAAAAAATTATTTAACGTTTTCTTTTATTGTGTCGTTACCCTTCTAAGAAGCAAAAGTATTTCTTACATTAGGGTTGACGATTGCTAAAAAAAAAAGTACACAACATTTTCATCATGATAAGTGAATGAAACCCAAATGAAAAATTATCTGTGAATTAAAAAAAAATAAATGTATAGATTTTTTCCGGTGTGTCCACTTACGTTGTGATTGATAGTCTTCTCAACTATATACATATGTACGTACCGTAATCACGGATAATGTCTATATAAAGTAAAACTTTAAAATATAGTTGACGTAAAGCCGAGTTCAGATAACATCTATAAACTGTAATGAACTAAAACATCAAAGCGATGGCGAATAATAAAATCATCATCTCCAATAGTAACAATATTTATCCAAACATTATGGGAATATATTTTTTTCCTGTTTACCGTGTTAATGCTTAATCGGGGCAAACAAATTTAATGTTGATTGGTTTACTCAGAAAACAAAACTTTTTTTATAAAACTAAAAATGACTCTTAATTAAATACGATAAAAATAAACGTTAAGTAAAGAACAAAAGTTTAACTTAAATAATAAATTCAATTGGCCCCTAAATCAGTGTGAAAACTAATGAAATTACTGTGTTATCTCTCTCCTTTTTTTATTATAATAGCCTCTGTGCAACGTTTATAGTATGATGCCCCAAAAAAAAAAACAATCGTAAGAAAATCGTTATCTTTCTCGACTATCATCATTACTATTATTAAATAAACTTTACACTTACAATAGACATTATTTTACAACAAAGATGTTAACAATAGACGAGAATATTATACAGAAAATCCGATCTTTCAATTCAACGGTTAATCCTTAAATTGAATTTTGAAAAGAAGATGAACAAAAAAAAAAAATTTGGAATATATTTAGAGATTCAGACACAAAATATAGGAATGGCTTATTATTATGTCGTATGTTCTGTCCCTTTGATTTTTATCAACCTTTATTTTGTAAATCTATCAAAATGAAACTTATCGATGGCATATAAATTTATTCTGCACAATTTTTCGTATATACGGTGTACTTATAGACTTGGGGGTACATATGTGTTTGCATATGATTTAAATATAATTAGAAACGTTTCCAAAAATGTCGATGCTGTATTGTCCGTCACCACAATTTTTAAAAGAAATTTGTTTAAATGTTATGAACACTCTCCCGCTTATTTAGTAGAAGTAAAGTTAATTAAAAAGCTTCGAAATGTTTAACCTAAAGTACCCCATTCTAATATCAACAGGAAGTTTGTCCTAATTATTTTATTAAAGAATTTTAAGCTAAATTTCATTTTTCACCTTAAAAAAATTAGATAAAAATTAGGTCTTTGAAACCATGGAATAAAATTGTTGGAGAACATACAAACTCACTCATACAAACTTACTTAACACTTCAAACAAATTTAGCTCCGGTTTTAAAAATTAATATTATTTTGGCTATTTCTGAGGAATTTCTTATTTCAACGATTGATTGAATAGCAGGCAGAGCGGAGAACTAGTGTAATCATTTTAAATGAACCAAGTGTTTGATCTGAACTGCAACCTTCTCCAAATACCTCTAAAGCTAGATGTACTCTGGTTTGGATTTTCATATTTATCAACGTCGATGCCCGTTCATTGAATGTCAAGCAGGATACAATTAATATACGTTTGGTTTTGAAAACTCTCCAAATGTGTTTTGACTTTTTGAGTCATCATTTTTTAATATACTCGTATGTAATGTAAAGATCTTAGATGCTTACGCCAGTAGAACGGCACGTTTCGAGTATTTTTTTGTATCTAGAGAAGTACGGAGAACGACATTTTACATGCGGATTAATTTATAAACAATAATAAAATGTTTACTAATATACAGAGCCTTGCGAAGCCATCCATCCATAGTGAGGCCCGGGTACTGATAATATTGGAGGCCTCTCAAAATTCGAAATACCCTCAAAACAGCAAGGGAGATACTTCAAATTTCAACTAAATTCAGCAGATGTGGAAACCCAATTATTCACAATTATTCAAACAATTAAAATTTCTCTTAGTTTTAAGGCTCTAACTTTAAAAAAGATAAAAATCCAACTGAACCCAGGTACTTTAAATTTTATTCATTCCCAATTCTCAGCAAGGTTGCCAACTTATTTTGATCCAGGAAATAGAAATTGCTTTAAATAACAAAATATCTCTGAACTTCTGATGTGTGAAATCTATTTAAAAGTTAAACTGAAACTAGAAAATTTGAATTTTATTGGGGCCCAACTTGTAATTCTCTTTATGTTTGCCACCTACATAGTTTTTTTAATTGGAGTATAATTGCAAATTAATTAGAAAAGGGGAGAGAAGATAGTTCTTCTGAAAACCACATACGTGGCAGCCTTACTCATATAATAGCTAGAAATTTCAGTTATATAAAAATTTTAGTATACTCACATAAAATACTAACCAAGCCTTGTGGGACTTTGTTGTCTAAATAAATTTGTTTATTTTATTGATGAGCGGCATGTTTCAATTGTACGTACCTTCCCATTATCTGTGAAAGATTTGTGGATGGAGGGTAAAGATTACCGGAAAACTAAAATCAAAATAAAATGTTCAATATTATGTTAAGCTATACAAATAAAAAAACTGTTTAGTTTTTCACATGAAATTGCGGTTAGAACAAATTGAACATTTTTTATGATCGTTGTACTCGGGACTCTCGGCGCTTAAAGTCTTTGGTGTATTTGCAGATTTTTTGAAGGAAGCTGAAATACTTGAGATTACGCTTTCAATTTGGTTTTGATGTCATGTGGGCGTAAAGGCCTTTGAGACAATATTTCTATTTTAACCTAAAATAATGCCTGCAACAAGCCTATCACATGGCTTATATCGAATAACAGGCACAATACAAGGATCGAAGTACAAATATCGAATAGCAGGTATCAAGCAAAGCTTGAAATATATTTCTATCTGAGATAAGGATATACGATTATGAACTTAGTTTTCATAGTTTACCTAATTACTCGAATGTTGGGTGTTGTAACGATAAGTACAGAGCGGGTGGAGTTATTGTTAATGTCTTCTTATGGGATATAATCTCTAATTGATGTCCCCACAAAGACCACATCCCAGTCTTAGGCTTGCACTGACCATTGTTTTACTCACACAAATATGTAGTTCCTATAATGTTTCCGCGTCAGTTCGTGATCATCGCGTTTTAAAGAAAAATAGTGTGATCTCAAATAGTAAATTTGATAATTTGGATTTATCAAACAGGATTTCTAATTTTGATATTTCTAGGCTTTTCAAAAGATTTTGAATAGTGGTCCAATTGTCATTTTATCTTGGTTTATATCCATGTTGGAATCATATATCTCTTATATGTGTTAATTGTATTTCACGTTTTTGGGACTACCATTGACAAGATTTTGTCGTATGATTCTATAATCATTACAAACCTCGAAGCTATTGCTAATGAGTTTCGTTCATATTTCTCCAATATGATTTGAGGATGACTAATAAGTTGATAAATAGTTTGTCTGCATTTAATCAGAGTGATGTTACCATCTCAGAGTTTAAATAAAATTGTCAATTTATGTGTCCTATTCTTGTTCACATTATAAATCAATGTTTTTTGTACGGTTGTGTTCCTGATCAAACTGAAGTTGTAATTCCATTATTTAAAATGGGTGATAAATGGTTTAGATCATATGTAAGTGGCAGAAATGTTAAAGTAAAAATTTTAGTATACCTCAAGGGTCTGTGTTAGGTCCGGTGTTCTTTCTAATTTACATTAACTGTATTTTTAGTCTGACATGAATTTGTTAAGAACTTGGTTTGATAATCCTATGATTTTTAGTATGATTTTAGATTAGTTGATAATCCAAACTTGAACTATGTTTCTGAAATTATTTATCATCCTCAGAACTGTATAGTTTCGTAAATTATAGCAGTCTTTGTATTAATATTAAACCTGTGCTGGGATATTCTAACATCATTTCGATTCGCTTCGATAGACATTTGTGTCTCTTTTTTTACGAACAAAATTGTGCTCCATTGCGTTTTTTGAATTACGTTTTGTCTATTGCGATCTCAGCCTGTTAGAATAAATTTGGAAACTATCTCTTTTTCCTCTTTTTACTTGCCATCGAAAATAAAAATATTGGTGATAGTTTATCGAATGAATTTATAGAAATAGAATCGAGTAGGCTATAATCACAATATAAATTGCGAAATAGAATACAATTTTGTTCGTGAAAAAAGAGACACAAGTGTCTATCGAAGCGAATCAAAGTGATGTTAGAACATCCCAGCACTGTTTATGATTTTAAGTATCTCGATGTGCGTCAGGATGATAATTTTCGTCCATTCCGACATTTTCATTTCTAAAAGAGACGAAACTTAAAAACAAAAACGATTAGAAACAGAATTGGCTTTTCCATATTAATGGAGCAATTGCGCAAGAACTAAATATATAGACAATTAGTTTTAAATTGGAAGATAGTTGCAGTTGAAGGACGGTTGTTAAGTGAAATTTGAAATGCAAAATAGGGACGAATTTGTACATATAACAAACTACGTAAAACAAATTTTGAAGTTATGACTGTCAAAACACTAATTGACTCCACGATCATATTAGAGATGAAATAAGTCAAAGTGGGCCAATCGTTCAGTCATTTATGCGTCTAGTCCTTGACGGAAAATAGACGAAATTAAAATTAAATTTTTCGCAACAGTTGAACTTCCATTTTACTTTCGCAATCGACCGACAAAATGTGCCCCAATTACCATTTTAAAATCCAACTTACACTTTCAAGTTAAAATTATCAGCCAATGTAAGTTGAAAAATATTTGTCTTTTGTCAGTCATTTGTGTATTCCAATAAATAGGCAGATTTCCATAAAACAAACATACGATCATATTAGAGACGAAATAAGTCAAAAGTTGGCCAATCGTTCAGTCAATGAACGAGTTTTATAGACCGATAAAAGATGGCCGAATTAAGAATTTAAAATCCGACTTACAATTTTAATTTACAATTGACAGTCAAAAGGAGTTGGAAACTGTTGGTCTTTTGTAAAACATTTCTGTATTCGAATAAACAGTCGAAACCCAGCCTACACTTGTATAAGTCGGACTCCACTATTTATTGGAAAGAAGGAATGGCTAACTTCTATTGGCTGTCAATTGTAACATATAATTGAAGATCACATTCCGACTATTTATTGGAATACACAAATAATTTCCAAACGACCAACAACCCCTAGTGACTTTAGTTAATAACTTACAAGTGTAAGTCAAATCCCACTATTAATTGATAGAAAGAAATGGTTGACAAAAGGCCATCAGTTTACAACTGCTAATGGTTGTCAATTGCAGCTTAAAAGTGTAAGTCGGATTTTAAATGTATGTGTGGAATCCAGATTGCGCTATTACAGCCTTCTTGGGATGGAGTTTATAATAACACTCTGGAACCGATATACATTGTACAGAAGTATATTGGGCATTTGTGCGTGTTATATTTTTTAAACTATAGGTTTGGATTATGCAAATTTTTGCGTCTGCTAAAATACTGCCATTCCTATATATTTTTTACAGTTTTGAAGTTGTTTTTTATACAGAAGTGGACTCTGTCTGTAGAGGTTGTGTAGAGCATACAATATTCACAATAATTATCGTATTTTTTATTTGATTCGGTTTTTAATTCAGAGGCTTCTCAATAGTATTTTTTTATCTCCGCGCTTACGTTGTTTAATCGTCTCCTATAGAGGGAGCTCTACGTTTGGAATTAGACACTAAAACTATAGGTTGATTTTAGTTAATGGTTGCTTGCTTGTAACCATATACCTTTAATATAATTTAATTAATTATAATTAATTTTGTGATTTCTTTCGAAATAGTGGTCGTTTATATAATATACTATATTAATATAAATTGTTTGTGATTAATAAAATAGAAGATGGTAAAGGTGACAAAAGAGGTTTGGAATACTGTAGAGTGTCCCAGTGTAACAACTATAAATCAACGTTCGTATCTATGTACAAAATTACGAAGAAAGTTATCTGAGTTGTTAAAATGGAAAGTTGCTCTAAAAATGGGGAAAGATTCCCGACCTGGTTGGTTCGTATATAGTTTAAAGCAACAATAAAATATCATTTCTAATCAAAGTTAGTTTGTTTAGGTGTGATCAGGTGCTCAGCAACTTTATTCGGATTTGGTTGATCAACCCACACGTTTGTTTTCCGACGCAGCCCATACAGTGTTTAATTCAAAATTCTGACAATGGTAATCTTCTTTATGGAACACTGAAGCAAAATTAAATACCAAAACTAGAATTCCAAATTTGAATATATTGGGGGTAATGGTAGAAGTTTGTGAAACAGTCAGAAAGGATGACATCTGTTCAATGATAATGAGAGAAGGAATTCTTCATACTATATATGCATAAATTAAAATCGAATTGGTCGTTTTCGAATTGTCTTTGACATAAGCGATAAAGGTGAGAAACTCTACTACGCTCACACAGCACACAGTACAGCTTTTGGCAAAGATAATGAATACACTTTTACATTGGCAATCGCAGGAAAAAACGCAAAAGAAAAAACAAAAAATCTACCTATAAGTGTTTTAAAGAATTTACTAATGGTTATACTATTCTAGACTACACCGGAATACGTACTGTCACTTGCCGTTGTCTCACTTGTAGAACATGGACCTCTTCTCACTATAAGGGTGCACATACTCTAAAAATATTAATCGGAGTTCCACCATCGGGGTTAGTTAACTTCGTCAATAAGATGTCTATTATTGAGTAAACTCGAAACTGGTAATGCTGTAAACGAAAGGATAAGACCTTGAATTTTATTTGAAACATTTTCAAAGAAAGAAGTTGAAAGAAACAAAAAGATCGCCGCAGCACGGGTTCACGTCGAAAGAAGAAACGGACATTTAAAAATGTTCAAGTTTTTTGATGCTTATTGTAACATTTTCTCGAAGTGACTCGAAAAGACAACAAAATTGTGATCAGTTTAGTTAAATGTCTTAAATGTTTTCCGCTGTTGTCGACGATTGTGTCAAAGACATAAATGGTTGTCAGGAAGTGTGATTGGTTATCGCAGCTCATATAGAAGTATTGTTCAGTATTGTCGGAATTGTCTGGTATAGTTGTACTTTCTGATTTCGATCAGAACTAAGAGATTTAGCCATACCTGAATGTGGTTTTTTTATTACCAATTAAATCGAACAAAATTACTATTAAAAATTATTAAACTGTACGCATTTTCTTCATCTTCAGTCACTTCCATTTTTCGAAATTTGAATATCTGTAAATAACGTATATTGATTTCCAAATTTCAAAACAAACTAAAAGTTTATTTAAACATGTTTATATGCAGAAGGCAATCTGCAATATATTTACACTTTTCGACAAGAGGTGGAACAATACAAATGGCGTGAATCCAACCTGTACCTTCACGTATTGGGCGTTTCGAACATGAAAAATATATTTGATACCGATACAGGCGCAATTTTCCTATTTCCAAACGCCAATTGTCTTATTTTTAATTATTTATCTTTTATTGGTATTTGGTCGACATTATACCTCAACCCAAACCAATAGTAATTTATCACCCTTAACATACATTGCGTACAAATATAAATGATACTCCATATTCCTACTTTTATAATTTGATTATAATTACGATATACATATGTACATATAATATATTATTACATAATTATAACAAAAATGGGTCTCTAAAAGAGGATAATGTCGAAAAAGATTTAATTCAATTTTTTGAAAAGAAATAAATCCCTGCCCCTCTTAGCCGGAGGACAAATAGACGATTTATAACAAAAAAATAAATTTTCCAAACAAAATACGTCATTCATAAAAAATCAAAAATAATCCGTTTTTCAATTCACTATATATCAAAAAAAAAAAAAAAGTCATAATATGAAAATTCTATAAATTTTCCACAGTGCATAGATGTTTGCATTGAAAAGTGAACAAAACATAATGTTCAACGACACACTATTGTACGTATAAGTTATTAATAATCAAGAATTTTATCATTTTTTTAGATCATTAATGTTCTTTTTAACAGTAGTATCAATTCGTGTATATATGTATGTATACAGTAACTGAATATGCAAATTAGGGATACAACATTTTCATGTATATATGCGGAACAATATAATGTTTTGTATTATTTCCTTTGACGCAAACGAACTCCATGTATACGAGTATACAAAAGGGAAAAACGGAAAATTATTAATTTTTGTTTTGTTTTGATTTAATTAGAAACTCGGAAAGACGAGTATAAAAGGATTTAATGACATTAATGAATCTGATTAGGATTGATGAAAATAATACTTATCAACCGTATTTTTAAAATTTATATGGATTTTTGATGTTTTTTTTTCGAAATAGATTTAAGATAATTAAAATTCAATCTTATCGTTTTTGTCTATATATACAATTAAGAGGCTTAATATTCCTCGAACTCTTTTATTTTGTACATAACACATCGGTGTGTTGTCTAGGAGTTAAAACAATATAATGTTGTTTATACGTATTTGTTTTAACATTTTCCATTAAAATAATTAAATTTATAAAAAAAAAATAACGTTCTTGTTGCTTCATCACTTCGATTCGAATATTGTATTCGTTGTATATGTATGTAACAATACATAAAATAACAATTCTCCCAAGATACGAAAATAACAAAGCATATAGCTAGGGAAACCGAAGCGTAACAATAGACACAGAAAATAAAAATGGAAATAGACGAAATATTTAAAGAAAAGCTAAATACAATAATCAAAAGGTTTGTGCGATGTGGTACTGGGCGGTGTATAGTATATTTACTATATAAAAAAGAAACATTGTATGTGTATCGTATCGTATGTAGTTAGTAATTTTTATATCGCATATGCGGATATACCAGCTTTCAATTAATAAAATTAATAATTTTAAAATCACTATCCTATATAGCCATTATATATATTGGACTGACCACTATAAATATTAAAAATATCCACATCATAAATTTTATTTCCCGCATGCACATACAGACAGACATTGCAACAACATCCAAAAATTATCCACCCCAGAATATTATTCATGGTATAGTCTCTTACCCTTTCCAGAATATTTTTCTAATAAGTCATTCAACCGCATTTATTATACATGTAATCTAAATGAAGATTTTTTTATGCTGAATCCAGCGAAAATATATAAATTATCACAGAATAGCATAAAGCACATAAAATGTATGTACATACGTATACACATAATTATGATTATTGTGCTATAAATGTACATATAAGTATATGCATATAGTTTTTTATTTTAAAAATAAAATTTGTTTCATTTTGTACCAAAACCGCATCAAGTGTTTAAAATCTTGGGGAGACAACATGCTGAGCTCTGATGAATTTTATATTCATTTGAACATTATAAAATATTTTTTTTTATAGAAGGCGTTCTAAAGGAGGATTTTATTATATACAACATCAACAACTAACATACACACGAGTAGAAGATTTTTGATTTTTATTTGATTTTTTTTTTACTCTTATATTGAAATAAATGATTTCACAATAAAATGGTTCATTGTTTAGTGTTTAAATTTTGCATAAATTTACATTTAAAGTGAATATAATATATAAGTGCTTGACACATTAAAATATTGAATTAACAATTAAAAGCTTTTTCTATAAGTGCCTATCGTGTGTTTGGTAAAAGTGGAGGTATCACAGAATTTTCCCGAAAACACAATCCTAATAAATTATTTCGTTTAATTTTGAATGCGGATTTCGAAAATATTTTCATCAAAACATCATAAAACATCAGAGTTTTGGATAACCCTGGTTACGTCGCTGATGAATATGATGAAAATCCGTGGTCCAAGATGAGAGCTTTGTGGTACCCCAGAGTGTGCTATAATGGAATTTGATTTTTTACCACCCATTTCAATATATTGTTGTCTGTTGCATAAGTAAGACGAGATCCATTTGACAAATGCATTGGAGAAACCAAATTTTGACAAGCTTTGAATTACTATTCCATGGTCGATTGAGTCAAAAACATTGCTAAAATCTGTGTATGTGGTATCTACTTGCAGGTGGTCTTCGATGGCTTTAATTGTTTTGCTATTAAATTCAGTCAAATTAGTTGAAGTAGACCTTCTTGGTAGAAAGCCGTGTTGGGCTACTGATAAATGACGTGGAATAAGTTTTTTAATTGGGAATTAATTAATGACAACGATGATATTCCTCTGTAGCATGATATGTCAGCGCTTTTTCCAGCCTTCAAAATAGGCGTTATGTCAGTTAGCTTCCAATGGGTTGGAAACTAACAACTTCAGAGCGATTGATTGAAGAGCAGACATAGTGGTTCAACTAGCCCCGGTCTTAATGTTTTGAAAATTGGACCACATCTTCAACCAAATGAATAAAGCGCTTGTAGAATATCTACCTTTGTGATAAACGGTATATGTATATCCAGATTAGATTGGATACCTAAGCCACTTGTTGAGGCTGAGTTGCTTTTGTAGTAAACGGATTGAAAAATTTCAGCAAACATGTTAACGATACACTGAATCGATACACTAACGACACACTTCTGAATATGTTCCCTGGATAAAGTTATGCGATCACAAAAGAGGTTTCTAGCGCTCCAAATAGAAATAGAATTACCTCAGAAATTATCCCATTAGTAATTAGATCATGTTTACCCCATTAGGATCGAAACCGTTGGAGCCAGATTGTTGATTCAGTAAGGGGCCAGTAATGGCCTTTAGCACTGTTATTATTATTATTATTACCCCATTAATACTAAGCTACTCAGCGCATTTAATATATTGGTTTTTACCTTCTGGAAAAATTGATGAAACATTGATAGAAACAACAAAAATAAGGTGACTTTAATTTGGCTTATAAAAAACAATAACGTTAATTTTTTACCTATATGAATTATTTATTTGAATTAATATTGAACAATTTTATCTTACATATATTTAAGACATATTGAAATAATAACCAAGAAATTAAAATACTTAAGTTTGTATTAGCGTCAGTTATTATGAAACAAAGCAAAGCCCTATTTTTTATTTACACAGTAATGAGCTTTAAGACAGCATACATTAGACACCGACACAACACGGAAATGGTTTGTAATAGGATTTTTAATACAAAGAACTACCAAGGTTATTTCTTAAAGGGCTATGATGAAATTCGACATTCCGAGTTTCGACACGCAGTGGTTAAAGCTGTGACTTTTGGATTGGGAGGTATATTGAGGATATTCTATTAATCCTAACAGTATACATTTTTTTTTCCGTGTATTGAGGATATTCTATTAATCCTAACAGAAGCATTGAATAATCGAATAGAGGCTTTGAATTTCCATATTCTGAAAATTCTAAAGAGATTATAAGAGATTGTAGATACAATCGAGATTAAGAATCAAATTTGACTCTTAAATTATAAAAAAACTCTTAAATTCAAAATATTAACTAATTTTGAAAAATACAAATTTTTGGAACTTTTAAATTAAATTTTAACATTCAACAAATTTTGAAAGTTTTTTCACGTATACAATTCTGGAGATAAAATTTTGGTAATTTCAATTTTGGAATATTTCTCAATTTTTGAATTTCCATTCGAAATTACGATGACATACAAATTTCGAAATATCACTCAATCTTTAAAAGCCACCAATAATTTTAAGAATACTCCCGAAATAATAACCTAACTTTCAGTGGCAAAACATCGGTGAATCAAATTTGATAGGATTTTCAAAATTTTATATAATTCCTTGGATTTTAGAAAAAATGTTGAACTTTTATTTTAAATATTAAGAAACTTCTCAAATTGCCCAAAATACTTAAAAATATTATTTTTATATAACTTTTTTCAAAATTAAGCAAAATTTAAATTTTGTAAGGCGTATTAAATTCTTTGAAATATGTCTTAGCATCTTGACGGATATTTCAGATTTTTTAACACTTTTATTGGTTTGAAGATATATATATATATATATATATATATATATATATATATATATATATATATATATATATATATATATATATATATATATATATATATATATCTTCAAACATATATTATATACATATATGTATATATATATTATATATATATATATATATATATATACCTATATATATATATATATATATATATATATTCATATACATGATTTCAAATTGAGTGAATTTTATTTGAATTCTCTTTAGAGGAAGCCATTTCTGTCAAGATTGCTTTAAACCAATCCCTTGTCAAGTTTGTTGGATAGGTCAGCAAAGTCTTTGGTATGGCATTAAATATCGGACAATGATAAAGAGTGCGCAATGCGTTATGCGTTAAAAAAAATATTTTATTTATTTTTCTAATGAGCTAATCATATAGAGATTACAAAACACAACAGTTTCAGTTTGAATAAAGTTCAAAAGTACATTGGTAAGTTGGTAACATACTGCTGTTTTAATATCCAATTTGTTATAACTATATACAGTAAGATATTTCAGAGACAAGAATTGAGAATTCAACCAATGATATTGAATTTACATAAAACGTTAACGGCTTGGCTTCGTCAACTTGCAAAATGTGAAAAATTTCGAAAAAAATTAAATAAAATCCAGAATTTTCAAAATTAGGTTTCGAATATAACGATTATTTTAAATTTAATTTCCAAATTTTGAAATTTAAAAAATCAAAATAAGAAATCAAATTTGACGTTTAAAATTTGAATTTTAACAATTCACATTTGTTTTTTAATTTCATATTTAAATTTGAAAGTTTGAAAAATTTCGAAACTGGATTTTCGTATATATACAATTCTAAAAATTCAAATTTAAATTCGAATTGTTAAACTTGTAAACTTTCATAAAAATCTATAATTGAAGATTGGTGAACTTTTCTTTAATTTTAGACCATCCCTCCCAATTATTCCAATATTTTCGGTAGAAATTTATTAGGGAACCCTTTATTTAATACTGGCCCCAGAGCCCGGAGTACTCATAACTCATAATACGGCACTGAGTATGTTCTAGCACATTCCAACTTGATTTTTTCCCGTTTTGTTTCGTTTCTTCTATCTAAAAATGTAGCCATATAGGTATTTAACGTTTTTTGTGCAGTATTGGTAAGATGGTGGGCAGAAAAGTAGTGTGAGAATGTAATGTGTACTGATTTATGCTCATTGACATAATCCCCATTTGTTAGCAATTCTACTATTTTACTTTAATGGTTTTGCAAATATGTATCTTGAAATAATTGCGGGATGTTGATGCGAATGTTTGCATAAATTAAATAATACAGGACTAAATGCTCTGCATATTGTGGAATCTTGTGTGGGTTTCATACATACATATATTGGTGGATGCATTTTATATTTTATCAACAATTTTCAACAATCGATAAAGCAGATGATTATATAAAAGCACGCAGGTATAACTGTGTTCCGATTTTGTGTATCTTTTATGCCATGCTTTGGTTTTTTCTCTTTTTTGATGACATGGAAAATTATTAAAGTTTGATACATTTTTCCGGGAGTTCTCTAATCATTTTCCAGCTTACTAGAATGGTTAGGTGTTTTCTTTGGTTTTATGCGTTTCTTTGTTCCTTTATAATTGATAAAACACTATGCCATTTATGATTAACAGCAAAATCAATTATTGTTATTTATTTATCACAGATAAAAATATA
Organism: Tipula unca; assembly: GCA_951394425.1. Classification (NCBI taxonomy): domain Eukaryota; kingdom Metazoa; phylum Arthropoda; class Insecta; order Diptera; family Tipulidae; genus Tipula; species Tipula unca. The sequence goes on from OX596381.1 coordinate 219,736,406, forward strand.
AATTGTACCGCAGTAGAGACCGTCTATAAATTTTAACAACTATCGTTAAAAAAATCTATCTATTTATAAAATATTAAAATTAAAATCTTTCTATTTAGTGTCTTGAAACGAAAAAATCTCTCAAACAACAGTAGAAAAATCATATTCACATTATCAAAATATTTTATTAATTTCTTATTTGCATATTTGATAAATATCTTTCATAAAATAAGAAAACGTTTTGTTGCAATTCGTATTGGTTATACTGTTCAACTGGAATTTTAACTACAAACACAGCAAAAATTTACTTCTTCAGTTAAAAATATTTTATCTCGATAGTTTTTGTTTTTCACCTAATATTTTTTGACATTTTTTAGTGACATTTCATTTGCCAATTTACAACAACAATGCTGTATAATGAGTTGATGGCATTTCAATTCCAATTCCATTTTGTATTGAGTTACTGTGTTTATCAACAGGTAATTAAAAATGCCAAACACTATCAATTTTTAAAAATAAATCACGAGATTTGGTTGGTTATTTCTTTTGACCAAAATTGAGTTCCAAATTACCGAGCAAATAGCGCAGTGGTTAAAGCTGCGACGTTTGGATGCATGGAGCTATGCAGTGTGCAGATGGCCAGTTAAAAGACGGACCTATAGCCGTGTACAAAATAAGGATACTGTTCAGGTTTCAAAGGACAATAAATCCACTAGCGGAACAGTCTCTATGTAATGTAAGTATGTGTTCGTATTTATTTTAAAATACCAATTCCAATTCCTTGGTCAAATGAAATGTAACTTTTGTCATATTCACAAACACAGCCGTTAATTGAGTTATTCGCAACCATTTTTGTTTAATTTCATCGCAGTTTTATTGCCATCTATTGGCGAATATTGAAAGTAATGTTCTATATTTTATGGGATATTTTTTTCCATTTTGATCAGAATTTGATTGTTGTGGAAAATATCTATACATTTATGATGTTGTCTGAAGTTGTCAGGACTAAAATATAATAAAAATTTCAGATATATTTTAATATAATACATGGTTCTGATTTAAATCTTAAAATTAAATATATTTCATAAGTTTTAGGTACATATATATGTACATAATGATCTCAACCATTACACATAAATTTTATCAATGGTTTCAACAAATCATAATGAAATTTCAAGCTAGATTCTAAAAAACCATAAACCCAGGCGTAATTGGTTTTAGAATAAACTTTTAAATTCACCTTTCAAACAATCCATACAAGTATACTTTTAAAATGTAGTTAGTTTGAAATATGACAAAATACATTTTTAACTATTCTCGGTTGGGATGTAATATGTTTTTGTACATCGAAATGATCTTTCCACATTAACGGATGTGGTTGGGACATTTTTGAGTGCTGCGAATTCAGATCATATGAATTGTAAGATCTCATCCGTAGTCCCAGGATCTTCAAAAATAATTTCTAGTATTTGTAGAACGTTTAAACCAACATTTTTGAATAGAACGTTTTTAATTTACTTTTGATTATTTCACTGACAGCTCCACTGCGATTGCTTCAATATCTAGTAGAATCTTCGTCATTCAATTCTAATCAAGTCTCCCAACATAGAAGTAATTACTGGCTGACGCGGTTCTCGATGGTACTTTTTAAAAAAATATATTTTTTATTGTTGAAATCATTCGATTTACATCGCTATGTAGAACATGAACTACACAGGTCACATGAATGATTTTAGGATAAAACACTTGTATGGCTTGAGCGGATTTCAAAATGTAAAGCGCCCCATCAGATACAAAAAGTAATATTTTTTATTTATCGAACTGGTCTCCTAATAACCTTGACCAATCGTTAAACAATCGAGATATGGTAGCATGGTTCGTTTTGTCAAGTACCACTACATATAGCATTAGTTTTGTTTTGATATCGTTTCATCTATAACATTTTATTGTTTAATTTGCGTTAAACGGGTTATTGTTAAACTGCGAATGGCTCGCAATATAGCCACCTGAAAAAACGGCTGAGAATTTTTGCCGTTCGACGTTGTTCTAGATCTTCATGTTTTTGCTATTGCACTAATAGACTGAAAGAGTCTGGTTCATCGAAACTGTTTTTTCACAAATGTTGTACAATTTTTATTTTGTTAATCGAAAAAAAGATGTAATTATACATAAGAATCCGAAGCCTATTGATCATACATATGTATATACCCAAATTTTAAACGCTTATATACAATTATATGTATATAGTCAATAAATCACCCCAAATAAATAATTCAGTTTATCATTTTTCTGTTACGTTTAAAATTTTTTTTTGTTGAACTTTTAAATTAAAAAGAAACTTTTATGACTTAATACCTGCGTAAAAGTTTGGAAATAAAATTAGAAAAAAATAAAAAAAAATGAAAAACGCCGCAATAAAATTAAGTTTTCCATCATTTTTCCAATTAAATGAAATCATAGAAAATTATTAAATAATAATGAAAATTAATTAAATTACAATTATTTGATTTGAATAAAAAGGAATCCCTTAATATTAATGGGGTTGTTTTTGTGTACAATATATTTTACTCTATAAAACTGTAATTTGTCTTATTTAAATTTCAGTTCGATTACAATCCGCCATTTTTTTTAATCCATTCAAATTTTCAATATGTATTAAAAAGGATTTTTCCAATTTCTATATATGTTTCAAGGATGAATGAACATACATATATGTATATAAAAGTAATTTCCTTGGTACGTATATTATAACATGTATTTCGGAGTTTAGGACGAGCAAAAGGAAGAAAATCGTATATATACTGATGAATTTCAAATCTCCTGGGAAATCATTTAAACCACATTTTATCTGTAATGATGACAATTTTATATATTTTCGATGGTATATGGAACTGTGCAAATTTTTTTTTATTCCTTTTTGTGTTTGGATTATACCGAATGTGTGTATATTATTTTGTACATATATGCGGGATTAACGTAATTAGCAAGATTTAAATAAATTGGAACCATAACACACAATATACATACAGTAAGAGTATTTCTTCTCGATCAATCATATGTCAAATCATAATTCCAAATCTGAACCGAATCAATTCCATTATGCGATAGATATTTTTCTCCGAGTAAACATTCAAATCATACAGAGTTTATCTAACCTAAAAATGGAAATGAAAATAAAAAATAATGAAAATCGCATCTATATACTATATACACTTCACTTGTTTTCTTTGTTTTTATCTCTAAAATACAATAAATAAAATAAATAACAAATAAAAATTGGAAGGAAAAATAACGATTTTCTCTCTGTAAGTTTATTTGTTTTCCATTTTATTTCACTCAAAGAATATATATACATACATACATACATATATACAGAAATCTTATTTTTTGGGAAAATATGGAAAATTATGGAATCGGCACGTTTAAATTAATATAAAAGAGATATGTGGGTACGAAAATCAAGACACATTGTCAGAGTTTCATATTTTAATTGAACACAAATCAATATAGTTGCTCTTTGACTGGCCTTATGTGTATGTCCCGAATAATCCTTTTGGTAAATAAACCACACATTTGAAGATATGTATTATACATTCTAAATATACATATAAATGAACAGGAGGAGTGGGAAAACGTTTTTCGCAGTCATTTACCCTCGATTTTTTTTGCGTTCGTTTTATTGAAATAAGACAAACAAATAAACAGAAAACCAATATAGTTTAGATTTAATATTAAAAAAGTATTTTTATTACATTTCGTATTTGCCTGAAGTTATTGGCTCTCGAAATGTGTATACTGCAGCTTTATATACAATAACGTAATGATGGTGTGATGGAATATGTTAATATCGTTTGTAAACTTCACTCGGCTATTACTTGATTCCAAACAGCTAAACCATTATGTACATATGTATGTACATCTATTTCATAATTAAAATTTGATTTATTTATTCAACTAACATATATATATATATATATATATATATATATATATATATATATATATATATATATATATATATATATACGTAAGGGCGCACTTGTCGAAGTGATTTGTATCTCACAAATGTACCAGTTTCAATTTAAAAATTATTATTATTTTTTTTTTTAATAAACTCATCATTCTCTTCAATAAACCGTAAAATATTGTTACATTGTATACAAATTAAACATATATTTTCCCAAATTGCCGCATCTTGTTGTGTGCATTAGTGAACAACATTATGATGAGTGTATTAAAATATATCTCTCGTGAACCCTCACTATTTACATACCAAAAATGTAATAACAGGAATTTTCTATTTTGAATATAACTAAAATATTTGTTTAAAAACACAAAAAACGAATAAAAACAAAAAATTTAAAAAAGGACGAACCAATCTAAAACAAAAAATTATAATTTTGCTATAAATCCTTGTACATATCTCACTCAAACGATACACTATGGCTATATTTGCATTTAGGGTTGAGCGGTTATATACGTCTTGTTTTTTGTATAATTAACATTTTAAGACAGTTTAGTAATCCAAAAGTATGTATCGATCGATCCGATGTACGGAATGCTGAGTGCTTACAAGCTCCTCTCCCTCTATATATAACGGATTATATTTATTAAAAATGAAATGTGACAATTTTGTTTAGATTTTGTGATAACAAGCAGAGGCAGAAAAAGAACGTCGAAAAAAGAAGAAACTAATTATCTTTTGATGATGATTGTAATCTGTCTTAATTTATAAAAAAAAAATTGAAGTGAGAACAAAATAATGCTGATAATTTACTTTTTTGATTTTACGACAAAAAAAACATTATACATACTTACTGTACACATATAGTTGGGGTGTATAGAAGTAAAAAGCACTTTAAATTGTTCCATTTATTATTTTAGAAAAATGACACACCATAAATCTAACATAAATCATTATTTTTGTTTGTGTTTGTTTCGATTTCAACATAACACACACACGTTGGTAAAAAATCGTATTTCATAATGTTTTTCATCCTCATCTACTTCAACAAAAAACAAAAAAAATAAAAAATTCAATTTAATGGACAACAAATTACTGTTGAAAACAATTAGTATTCATGTATTAAAATGTTCTGTGGGTGAATAATAGTAACGATTATGATTACATTTATGTTTTTTTTAAAAAATAATTATTGAAGTTAGGGAGGAGACAATAAAGACCCTTTTAAGAGTGATTTTGGGAATATGTACTGTACTAAACTGACTATAAAACAATATTTCTCAAGCAGAAATCTTGAATTCAATTAGAAGGCGACTAAAAGGCATTACTTCTTCATGATCTAAAATTTACGGTATGTCCCACGTTTCGGCTTATACACAAGCTGTTTTCTTGATCAATCGTTTTGGCTAATTCTCGTATTATAGTGATGAGACAAAACCAAACCTGGACGTTGCTGGCAAATAAATACAAATCGAAATATCACAATAGTTACTCAGGAAAGTATCACTTTTTCTTAGAACTCGTTTAGATCTGAAGTAAACATCATTTGTAGTATAAGTACAGACATTTCATCACATGACAAAATTGTCGCATTAGGGTTCCGTACATAAAATGTAAAACGGAACACTTATGGTCTCACTTCGTTGTCCGACTGTCCAAACACATAACCTTTGAACTATCATTTGTAACGAGTGAAAATTTTACATGTGTATTAAGTCATCTAATCCATTCAACTATTGTTTCAGAATAAAATTAATAAAATTAATTAATTAATAATTAAATGTAGCTATCAAAAATTGTAACAGTTTATTTGTATGGCGCATGTGATATATCATTTTAAACGGCTCACTTTAACGATTCTAACGATTTTAATGAAAAAATATATGTACTTCCTCGACGACAGTTGAAGGTTCAAAATTTTGAAGAAAATCTGGAATATGTGACGTGGTAAAGATTAATGGAAAACTATAGAGAAAATGAAATGTTCAATATTTATTGAATTACAGTGTATTGGAAAAATGTGTTAAAAATGATTTTAATAAAGTTTGAGGTAACCGTAGATAAGATTATCGATCTGTAAATAATCAAACAGTCACCCCGTTAAAATTCGGCCGATATTGACGTTGACCCATTCAAAAAGGCTTCGCATGTTGGTCTCTTTGTAGAAACGTATGGAGTTGTGAACAGGATAATCTTTGTTTGAAAGTGTTTTTGGAAATATCGAAACTAATCCTGGGTATCAATAGTTATTATAGCAGAAAAAATTTAAATGGTGGCCATTTATATCTCGACTCCGTGGGATACACAACGCTATATGATCAGTATAGATGGTATATTTAGAGAATATATTTACATACAGGTACAATGGAAACGTTCTTTAAAGTCATCACAAGCAGTTAGTTCAACCAAATTGTTTTCTATAATTTAAAACAAAATATAATTTGAAAATAAATTTTCTTACACATTACAATTAAAAAGTACACTGTTCACGGAATCGTCGGCGCATAAAATTCATGGTTAACCGAACTTTTTATTTTTAATGTATCACTCTACACTGTTTTTGGGTATCCAATGCTAGCCGAATTTAATTAAACCGAATTCAACTAAAGCCAAATTGTTTTATTGGATAAATCGCAAAGTAGTCGTGCCCGGAAGATACAACTACCCTAAAGTGATTGTGTAATACTCTTAAAGCGCTAATAAAAGAGATGATAAATGAAACAATATAGGGTAAATCCTTAATACTCTAACTGCAACCAAGAATACAGAAAATGCGCTGTGGAAAGCAGTAAGGGGATTTAAAAGATCAAAAATACAGGTGGGCTAGAAGTGCAAAAGAACAAGCTGACATATTGGCTGTATACCTTTTTTTTTTTTTTTGGAAGGACGTGGCATAGACACTTTTTTGTTCCATAGCCTTATCCTTACATTCACACAACATTCATTCAACCCATTCATTCATCCCATTCACACAAGTACAGTATACCACCTGCGCATTGCATAGCTCCATGTCACCCTGTACAGTGACATGGAAGATGGGTCGGCCCATGAGTTCTACATTCCAACAGAGGTAGATGTTTTCAATTTAATCACCGATCGTAATCGGGAGATGAAAAATCCCTTTTGCAATCCCGCCTCTGTTGGGATTCGAACCCGGTACCTCCGGGTTAAGAAGAACTCAATATTAAATTAAGAAAAACGTTCTGGCTAGTGGGGAAAAACTTTGAATTGTCAATACAAAGCAAATTGTTTTTGTACCTAGCAGGTGCTGAAATATCAAAATGATACAATAACCTTTCAAAACAAAGAGCGTCGTTGTATAATAAACGCTAAGGATCTAAAGATAGAAGCGATTTATGGATAACGTATGGCTTAACATGTGAATGTAAGTGGCGGTGCGCGTAGTATGTATAGGACACTACAAATGCAGTGAGATGCTTGCAGAGATGAAACCAATTGACTTGATGGATTAAGATGAACAGCTCGAATTAAAATGTCAAATACGAATAAAAGTAAAATTACTTGATGAAATATATTCAGTTGTAATAAAAAAAAAATCTAGACCCCCAATAAGAAAAAACTGAAATCAGCGGATGATAGAATAAAACATTGTACCATTGCACACCATCCAATTCAACATTACAAAATGTAATGTCTATTCCACCAGGACGTCACACAGATTTTCTTATTTGAACTAAAATCTTTAAAAAAATTCTAATTTGTCATACAACTTCGCATAATATAAAAGTGCTTCTTCCGCGAGGAAGAAGAATGAATGCTAAACTCTTCAACATTTTAATTTCTAGTGCGAACTATATTATGTTTCCGTACTTCGTTGTTAAATTTTATTTTGGCTCTTTCCTCCATAGAATTTCCATAAATGGTCCTTTGTGGCCTTCTTTTTGACAGTAACTTTAAAGACGACTGTCCCCAAGATTATATTTTTTTCATCGCCCACATCGGATTAGCACAATACAAATAATTCTCCTGTTAACAGACGTAAATTTTCAGGTATGTTAAATTCTGCGAAACAGCTAAGTTCGGTTGTATGCGATTTTCTTGCACGATGAATTTTCATTTTTTGAGCGTCCTTATATGGCGAATACCATTAATTGGAGCATTCGATTGGCTTTGCACAACGGAATCTCTAATGATTTGCGATGGATGGAAGACTGGATGTGGAGGCTTATGTTTTCACTACATTATTCGTATTGTTAACGTATTGACGCTCACTTTGCTACTGGTTCATGCGAGTGTTTCTCTGGTTGCTATTTCACTTGTATTCCATTGTAATTCGTCCCTTGCAACTTAATGAGATTTGTTTCGAATATCTTCATTTAAATGTTCCTTTTGTTGTTCGTCTTTCCAAATAGTAACAAAATCATTTAAAAGTACACTCAGTACACTAAAGTTTGTTAAAATAAATATAAAATTTCTAAAAGATTCTAACAAGGTAATAAGAGTTTCAAATGTGTTTGATTATAACTGTATCACATAATTCTAAACAATAAATATTGCAATTATTTTTTTTACAAATGCGTACTAATCAAAAATCGATTGCATTTACAAATGAATGATCAAATCATTATACCTCTGTGTGGTCACAAACATCATTTGAACTAAAAATGGTAAAACCAACAGGTTTGAAAATTTAGTTCCTCTAGATTACGTATTACCTTATACTTTCCGGACAAACAAAATTAGAAAATTCGAGATGGATTAGATATCATTCTGTAAATTATCCGAAAAGTTTCGAGTTTTGTAATTGAGTTTCAGTAAAATGAAGTTGAAAATTTAGTTATAACAAGTTAAAATGAAATCGATTACTGCTACGCATATAACTTGAATAAATAAAGGTAGATCTTATGTGTTAAAACAATATAATTTAAAAACAAAATTTAATTACCCCCTTAATCGCTAACCCTCCCTTGTATCCGCCCTTGCTAATTTCGAAAGTTTTGGGGATTTAAAATCCTATATCTTGATTCTTAAGTTGCCTTCCAGTTATAGTTCATGCAGAACCGTAGGCATTTGCCGGAAACGGGATTTCCGCTAGTTCAAACTAGAATAATCTTGATTTCCCTTGTCTAAGTATTGTAACAAACTTGATGCATTCATTCGTCGCTCGTTAATTCTACGTGAAAGTGATCCTTTTACTTTGATGGCAAACTTACTGGTGCCCAGTGAAATTAGAGTTGCTTCACGACCACATAACGCATTTACGGCCAAGTTCTCCGGCTCAAGCGTACACACCAAATTATGAATCGTATCTAATTCTTCTTCAATAAAAACCAGATTTAATTTAGATCAATTAAGGAAAATATAAATTATTCCATCGCATCTTTATGTGAACCGTCAATTCATCTTTTCCAAACGTTTCTTTAACTTTTTGTTTGGAGACGGTCGTTTATAGTGGGAGATTGCCGAAATAATTTAACAACGGATCTCACATTTTTTATCAATGAGTGCAGTTCGATCACTAATTCTGCCTCATCGCTGACAACTGGAAATCCATCGTCGTCTTCATTTTCGTCGAATGAATCACATTTATCGTCTTCGAAAATTTTTTCCGTTGGTGGAGATTTTGGTTTCTTGTAGAGCACATTCAAAAATGCAACAAACACCACTTGGGCGACGCAAAGTTGTTGCTCACAAGAAAGTAATTTTTCAACTTTTTGCGGCACAGGGGCACCATCTGTTGTGATGCATACAATGTCTTCATGCAAATGCAGACTAAATATTTCCAGCTTTCCTTAATAAATTTCAAAATTCATGCATAGCGTGACCGACGGTTTTTGGTTGATGTCCACTCTTCGAAAGTAAGACTGAATCGCTTGCCTTGTGACTTTAAGCTTTGTAATTCAATTTTGTACTTCGTTGCTGTACCAAAAAAATTTAAATGATGAGAAAAGGAATTGAAAATTGTTTTTTTCCATTTTATCTAACTGGGATGAAACTCTGCAAAGTTGCTTTTCAGCTACTTTGGCATTTTTCTGTGAAGCCTAATGGTCATTTCTTATATGCGGTGGCTGTTTATGTTAATTGACTATTTAAAAATTATTAACAATTTTAATGATTCGTTCTTATTAGAACACTCCAACTGTTTGCACCGTTCCATAAAAACTCCATAGAAACTTCATGCTCGTCGTTTTTGGAATATTTATAGTAAAAAGATAGAAATGTCAAACGTTTTATTAATAAATTGTAGTTTTTAAATGATAAGCCGGAACCGGATTTTGAGGCCTTATCAGAACCGGGAACATGGTTGAAAAAGCCGTTCTTCGTAAATTGACCTGGGTTTTGGATCTGAAGCACATCGGCCCAGACATTCAAAACTGCTAACTAATTGGTAGGCAGTTCACAATTTTTGCATTTTTAGAATTTTAATATCTGGGTAGTTTCCGCTAGCTTTTTATTATAGTTGGAACATCATCCAAAATGTTTCACCGAGTGTATAGTTGAGTAGACGGATATCGATTGTTGTACAAATAAATTTTATGATTTATTCATAATTTAATTAAATACCGAGTGTATAGTTGAGTAGACGGATATCGATTGTTGTACAAATAAATTTTATGATTTATTCATAATTTAATTAAATGGAGGTTTTCTTGTTACAAAATTTTATCACTGAGTGTAAACATTTCACAATTCATTTACACAAACGTTCACGTATAAGGCTTCTCAAAAATATCTTAGAAACTAGAATACCAATAACATAAAATTAATTCTGTATCCTGTATACATGTATCCTTTGAAATCAGATTACTTACTTCCAAACAAATAATCAAACCAAAGCAATAAAATAATATTTTTCTTCTTCTGGTGTGTACATATATAGATAGCAGAAAGCTGTGGGTATTGAAATTTTCCCTAATTTTTCTCTGCACCATACTACGAGTATATGTAGTATATGTATTGATATGGTTTCGGCAAATTTAAAAAATAACAATATCAAAATTCAATTCAATTTCTTTACATCCCTTTCATTGTTCGAACATATAACATCAACAACAACAATAACAAAAAATAACATATCTACCCTCTCAACTCAACGCAATCATCAGATTCGCATCAAAATCATTGAAATTATATATTTTAAATTGATTTGATTCATCAAATAAAGTACATTTTTGTACTGTACCGTATATACTAGTAGTACATATATACAAATGATATGCGGAAAATAAGAAAATTGATAAATTTCCACGCATTCGTCATCGTATGCAAAATCGAATATTTTTATATAAATGTGCGGTTTTCCAGTGCGATACGCGCGCTAGCATAAATTAATAAATGCAATCTGTGGCTAGGCTACTAGCGCAGGAGTATGATAATTCACTCATAAATAGAAAGAGATAGAGTTATAAATGTTCCTGCTTATTTTATCTTCGTATTTTGTTAATGTTTATTTGGATACGCAATGGTATTATGTTAAATTATTATCTAAGGATTTGATAATATTCCTGTTAAAATGTTTGTTTAAATAATTGAAAATGTATTTTCCTAGATTAGAAAGATTTTCTATTTTAATACGATAACATAATATAAAACGGGATGAGTTATATACTACATACATACATATACGTTTTATAATTTTCATGAGGGAAGTAGAGAGTAGAGATTTTCTTTTTTCTTCATATACTACAAAGAAAACCTAAGTGTATAATAAATTAAATTAATTCTCCATTTGGGAATAAGATGCTTGTTGAAAATTCAATCAAAATATTCACCTGTAACATATATACACGAATTGAATAAAAAAATTGTTTTCCAAATCAAATTATGTACGATAAAATAATTCAACAGGTAGTATAGTAGTATATCGAATGAACCACCTTGTTAAACATAATAAAATCCAAATTTCATCCCTAAAAGTTTTTTTTTATAACCGTCTGGAGAGAAAATAATTCACAAATAATAAATCGATTACAGGCTGTGTTGTAAATATGCTATTCATAGTAGCTGCCTACGATTAGATACGACAATATCAATATTGTTGTTGGGCAGACTGTAAATTTGACATACATAATCAAAAATTCATATGTCCACAGGGAATTGATATGATGTTGAATGTTGTTAATGGTTATAGCTTTTCTGGTTTTCACGGTATTATTTATATATTTTCTGTTGCTGTTATAATTTCGTGGGAAATTAATGAATAATTTATTGAAACAAGGTGTTTTACCGTATACATGTACATGAAAATCGCAGTAGAATACATAAATAAATAAACAATCATATATGTATATAGCCAACCCCTCGTCGCATATCTAATATATAATACAGAGATAATAATTGGTTGAGACAGGGACAAATAAAATTTAATTTAATTATGTTGTTACATAAAATTATGATATATAATTATATTAGGCACCAGCTGTTTATGGAATCGTTGCTAAATCTACCGAAAAACCGTATACTTATATACGATTTAATAGTACGACACAAACTAATGTATTCAACAATGAATTAAAACAAAAAATTGAACACCATATATGCAGATCCATCCACAACCCTTCATTTTATCTTCATAAACATCAAGGAATGTGTGTGTGTATGTTGACTTGACGGAATTGAATAGGGTATATAGAGTAGTGGATTTACCCGTCATCACAAAAAACAAAAACTTTTTATTTGTTCTTATATATAATGTAAATAGTAATTTAATGAGTTTTAGTTAAAGTGTAATTATATAGTTGGGCTATCGCGCTTCTTAGGGGGTTAGCATTGTTTTATCCGCGTATATGCATATATAAATATCAATCGAATAAAATTAAATTTAAATTCATTGATATTTTTATCTCTCGATTTTTATTGTGTAAATATCAATTATACCTATCAATGGAAATAGATTTCCATTAAACACTCGGCGAAAAATTTGTTGATTTTTGCCGGTACGGCACAACCCCATTTAATTTAAATATTTCGCGTAATTTCTTAAAGAAACCGCACCATAATCTAAAGTTCATTGTAGTAAAAATTGCTCTACTACGGGTATAATACCGTAAATTGTTAACCGGAAATTATTGTATATATGTACATAGTATTTGCATCTTCAAACCAAATAAAATAAATTGAATTTTTATTTTGGTTATGACATTGAGTGGTTTCGTTTTAATTTAATTTTTTCATTTATACTCGTACATACATACATACATATTTTGTTCGACTGTTAGTTGAATTAAAGACGCTTTTGTTTAAATAAATTGCGAATATGTTGAACAACTTACTATATACACGTACATATATAGGAGGAATATGATATTCTATTGTTCGAAGAAAATTAACGAGAAGTTATGTAGGAGGGTGCATACAAATTATATCCTAAAATGTCTGTATTATATACTCTTAGCAAAAGTGACACACAGATGAAGTGATAAATTAGCTATAAATGTTAGCTACGAGATATCTAGCTCGGTTTCGTTTCAAATTCACCAAAACGAAAATTGGGTCGACACAAAACAAATACAATATAAAAGGATTGAAGAAGTGTAAATTTAAATAAAACAAATATCCTGTAATCTAATAATACAGCGTAATCCACAATTACATCTGTACCCCCCATTCTGTAATTTATTATACAATTTTCTTATGTACTTCGAATGTTATTCACTCCAATCACGTCTTAAAAAAAAATAGCTTAACGGTATTATGTTTTGTTATTATTTAAAATACATTAAAATATATTAGAATTGTTCTGTTGAAAAAATAAAAAATAGTTTAAAATGTCTATAAATATTTATTTGTAGTGCGGCCCGATTTGAGAACTTTGATATTCCAAGACATGGATACGATCAGATGGATGGCAAGGGTGGAGGAGATAATGGATATGCAGACGATGGCGGTGGCGGTGATTCTCCAATGTCGTTTGATGAAATTGAACGACCACCCCTAAGACATATTGATAAATATATAAAACCGGAATGTCCCTGTTTATCAACACGTTACACGATCGCACTTATGGCTTGTCTAGGTTTCATTATATCGTTTGGTATGCGATGTAACATGGGTATGGCAAAATTACAATTTGAGCACAAGGTAAGTAAAAATAATTTTTTTTTGATTCGGGAAAGATTATTAGGATTCATTCTATATTTAGGTTTATACAACTATAGGGTCGGTTGATCCTCTAAGTAGAATATTATAGGGTGATAATATAATATAATATAATCACAGAACTGCCGGATTTCAGCAGAATCAATTAGTGTGCCATTGTCACTCGCAATGATATTCGGGATTTTATGGGTCGCAAATATCTTGCGAAAAGTCTGATTGACTCTTAAAAAACGTCTTACGGTGATTAGGTCCGGCATAATCGATATGGATTCTTGACCATGGCTTTCTTGTCTCCTTCCATGGATGCACGGGGGCCTGTGCCACCTTTGGACGCCTTCATCCTGACAGTATACATGAATGAGCAGTATGAAGTACAGACTAAATTTGTGGGCGATGACATGGTGGAACTATCACTCTATATTCCCAAAGAAGGTATCCTTTAAGGGTGCTTACTTCAGCACGATCTACAAACCCTAAATGGCTGAAACCCTTCAGGAGGCTTACCGTCTTACCGCCACACAGTATCCACTGAAGGATTTGCGAAAGAATAGGGTTTTTGATTGTCGAAGCGGCAATGTCTTCGGCATGTACGATTTGTCGGCTTGTGAATCAAAGCAAATCGGAGCATGTTTTCCTCTTCCTCTTCTTCAGTGACGACAATTGCTTTCGGAACTGGGACCCTACGAAAACCGACTGATTTACTACATTTTTTGCTCGGTAGACCAGTTTGATGTTCTAGGCAGTTACGACGGATCATTCTCGGCCACAAGATCTGTAGAGTTGGAACATCTGTGGTAAAACGTCGCTTATGTTCCGTCACAATAATGAACTCGCGATCGTAAAGGAAGTCGTGGAACTTCTTGACGCCCACTTTGCTCGCAAGTGCCCCACGATCATCTTCGATCTATCGTTGCTTGGTTTCGGTCATCGTTCTTGAGTGGTAAACTGTGAGTTGTTCTCTCATTTCCACTCGATGTGACATAATGACGCCAATTCCATAGGGTGAAGCGTCACATATGCTAGCTTTTCAAAATCTTCCTCAACCGCCGCTCGCATATTGATGAGAGGAATGACCTTCGGATCTGCTTAAAGAAAGATTGTTGACCCGTTGTATTACCGCAGCTCAGGTGAAAAGCAGTGGCTGACTTCACCAACACATCGAACAAACTAATTTATGATTGAGCGGACTCCTTGAATCGAAATCCCTGTAGTGACGAATAATTGTAGGTTGGAAACTGATTCGTCATTATATAATACATCAACGTCCAACATCCCAAAATTTCAATCGGATTCCGTTTAAAATCGACCTCAAATTGGTCTTACGAATGAATGTCCAAAAAATCGTTTGAAATGTTTTCTCGGAGATGATCGTGTGTCGCGATCCAGAAACCCGTTCAGCAATAACCTGCTGGTTCTTCTCGATGGCTTTTGTGGCAATGCTTCGATCAATAGCGGTATCCATATCCAATAGTAAATCTTTTTCAGCCAAGAACATCTGCTGTAACTGAATATTACATAACCCGTAATCTAGACGATCTCGCAGTATTCAATTAAGGCTATGGAAGTTGCAGTTCTTGGCAAAACGCCGAACCTACTACGTAGGTGACGCATTCTCCCGGATATTGGTGACGTTTGAGGAATGTGTACATATTTGGGTCCTTGATCTTGTTGGCTACACAAAAGAGATCGAAACGTTTTGAATAGGTGCCCCATTCGCTTGGTTTGGTAACATCAAAATGTTCACTGTTTCGAGGAAAAAACCATTCGGCAGACAGCATTCATCACTCAAAAGGGGAACAGTTACATGAGCATGTTTACCAAAGTAATTGTTAAAATGATTCAAAAAATCGACAGAGTTGGTTCAAAAGTTCTATTAGTTCCAACCTTTTATTTAGTATTTTATTAACAGTTGCCCACTCTCGTTTAATGTTATCCGTACATTTTTGAAATACACCAGCATACTATTTGTCACGCGTAAGCTTAATACTTTTTTTTACTTCGGAGCATAACATTTCCTGTAATCTTTTAGGAAGTTTATCCAGTCCGAACTTCTGAAATAATAAATACACACACACACATGCAATAAATATTTATTTATTATTGTTTATAATTATTGTAACCAATTTATTTAGTTCAATTAATTTATAATTTATCTTTTTCGTTTGGAATTGGAACATAACTACGGATCGCGTGAAGTAACTGACTGTACCATTGAACATCGAAAATAAGGTTTTATCGGAATGTGTCCGAGGTGTATGTTCAAGTGATATCGGTATGATGGTGTAGTGTTCGCTATAGTGAAAGTTTGACACTTAATAATGATTGGTTGGGCTACTAGATGTGTGATGGGGTTAGTGAATGCTTAATTCAAATACGCATACGTTGATTTGTATTTGGAATTTCACTGATTTGTTTATTGTGGCAGTTTCGAATATCGGAGAGTATTGATATTCGGGCTGCTACAATCTTTTAAGCTAAATATTTGAAGGATGTTTATTAAGCTTATTATTAATGATTTTTTTGTGTAAATAAATAGATCCATGGTTGTAATAGTTTAAGTTTGTTATTATTCACGATAGTTTGATTCATATCCGTATTCATATTCGTATGCTACAGATACATTAATTTCTAATATTCTAAATTCATTCGTTTGGTGTATTCATTGGCATCATTCTACTGATCATGCAATGGGGGATCACGCTAACATCATTAGAAATAACGTCCATTGCTTTACTGACAGCATTTTGATTATTCATATCAGAAACGTTAAATATGTCAATTTTATCAATGAATTTAAATTGTTCATAACATATAAATGTACAATATAATATATATAATACACGCTTCCCATTTACGTTTCGGCACACCGCATACACATACGTTAACGTCATACAGCTATTTGCGTTTAAATACAAAATGAAGAAAAAAAAACAACCCTCAATCATTCATCATTGTCCTTTTCAAAATCAAAATTCACATTAAACAGCAAAAAAAAAATCGTCTCTATTTCCTGTTTATATTTCTTATACGATTTTTTCTTTTTTTAAATATAACAATAAATATATTATTTAAAAAAAAATCCCAACCGGAAATGTGAGGCGTCATCACACCATCGAATCCTGAAAACATAAAAAATGAAATCATTTTTGCTCGATAAAATTTCAAAATAAAATGAAAATCCAACTATATAATGCCGAAATTAAAGCGAAAAAATATTTCATTTCCATTATTAGGAAGCAAAGCGTCTACATATATGTATATGGGGACGAGTACGTACGGGGGAGTAGGTACTACTAGGTGGTTGATTATTATGATGATTATTATTATCATGATATGGAATTGATAAAAAATAAAGTGCGTGCGTATATACAAGGGTGGATTTTCGTACAAAATATTCATATAATTATGCTTCCGCATTACATAAAATCGTCGTCGTCGTCGTTGTCGTCATATTTGTATATATGTTCATCGAGAACTTGGAGAGACATTAAATTTTTTCACACTATATAGACACATACAGATACGAGTATTTTCAGGGTTGATTATTAACAGGAAATACATTTTAATAGGTGGAAATATGAACATATTATTATATGTTCTTGATGATGCTATGATAAAAGTTATCCGCCAGTGAAATGTAAATTATGTAGTAATAAAAGGGTTCCATGGCGAAAAAAAAAACTATTGATAAATTGATAGTTACAAATATTTTAACGTTTCAATGTGGCACGTGCCGCAAAAAGGTTTTTAATTTTGTTTTTGTTTTGTTCTTTATTTCGCCGGTGTCTAAATTAACATACATATATGATGGCACGCTACAACTAAATTATAAACTTAATTCTTATTTTTTCCAGGAAGTCAAATATAATTGGACGGTGGCAATGGAAAGTGCGGTTGATTCTTCATTTTTTTGGGGCTACTTAGTTACTCAATTACCCGGTGGCTTTCTAGCATCAATGTATCCAGCTAATCGAATATTTGGCACAGCTATTGCATGTTCCTCATTTTTAAATTTACTAGTACCTGGTGCCATGAGTTTGCATCCAACGATTGTAATTTTAGTTCGGATGCTACAAGGATTAGTAGAGGTAAACTATATTTGCATGGTATACATTGTATCATATATTATGTTATTTTTATTATACGCAGGGTGTAACATATCCAGCATGCCATGGTATATGGAGATTTTGGGCACCTCCACTAGAGCGGTCACGTTTAGCTACGATGGCATTTAGTGGATCATATGCCGGTGTTGTGATTGGAATGCCAATGTCTGGTATACTAACCGGATTAGTAAGCTGGCAGGCTCCATTCTATTTTTATGGTGTCATGGGTATTATATGGTATGTTTTCTGGTTGTGGCTTACATTTGAAAAACCCAAAATTCATCCAACAATTACGGTTCAAGAATTAAAATACATCGAAAAATCGTTGGGCGAATCTGTTCAATTGCCCATGCCAACTATGGCGACAACACCGTGGCGAGAATTTGCACGATCTACACCCGTCTACGCTATTATTGTTGCGAATTTTTGTCGATCGTGGAATTTTTATTTACTAGTCTTGTACCAAAGTGCATACTTAAAGCATACATTTGATTTTCGAATTGAGGAAACCGGTTTAGTTGGTGCACTACCTCATCTACTAATGACAATAATTGTTCCATTGGGCGGTATGCTGGCAGATTATCTACGCCGAAATAATATACTGTCCACGACAAACGTTAGGAAAATTTTCAATTGCGGTGGATTTGGACTGGAAGGACTATTCTTTTTAGTGGTTGCGCATGCTAAATCTTCTGTAATATACATAAATCGATTATTTTGAAATGATTGTAATTATATTTATTTAAAATTATAGGGTGGTGCAATAACGGCCCTTACCTTAGGTGTAGCATTTAGCGGATTTGCGATTTCAGGTTACAATGTAAATCATCTAGATATAGCTCCACGATACGCTAGTATATTGATGGGGCTTTCAAATGGAATAGGTACGATAGCTGGTTTAATTTGCCCCATTGCAATAGATCATCTAACGAGGGGGCAGGTATGTATATATATGTATATAAATAAATTTAATATTCGTATTCGCACACATTTGTTTTTTTGTGCGGCGCTATTCCTCCTCATCATCATCAATTTTATAAACTTCGATAATAACTTTTTTGTTTCCATTCAAACATTTATGATTATATTTTTCATGCTTTGATGACTCTTAATAGTAAATTTATATTTGATTTTATTTTTATTTTTTGTATGAAATGCATTGAATGGAACAAATACGAAATCGTATATCCATAACTACTCAAACCCTTCTTATATTCCTTTTGACTGCTTAATATTATACGGTATTATGGGTATTAGTGATGTCATATTTTATATATTTTTTTATGTATATATTTTAATGCGCGAATTTAGCCGAAAGATTGTTGGGAGACGGTATTCACTATAGCAGCATCGGTACATTTAGTGGGGATTACGTTCTATGCGATATTCGCTTCGGGTGAACTTCAACCATGGGCAGAACCACAAATGGATGAAAAGAAAGTTTGGGGTCCAACTGATGGTGCAATAGGATTCACAAAAGAAACATCATTTGTAAGTAGACTTTTTTTTTGTGCGGAGGAAGTTTTTACTCAATTTGTACTAAATTTAAATAATTTATAGTTAGTACACTTTTAGTATTACCAGTATTATATTAGTGTTGATAATAAATAAATTGCATACATTCGGAACGATAAATTTTATTTTGTAATAAAACAGTCCTTTTTCGGACTTTGTTCATATTTGGATATATGAAATATCAGATAATAAAGAACATTCTGGTCTAACAAAAAATATCAGCACAAGTGCGGTGACGGCCAGTTTCATTAAAAGTTATTCAATATAAACTACCCACTTCTTACGAAATTCGAGCTTTTCGGACTTTTTACATATTTGGATATGCAATATCCAAGTTAAAAATCTGTTATGCGGCCAGAAAATATAGAACACAATCGCCTAACAAAAAAATATCAGCCCAAGTGCGGTCACCGCCAATTTCATTAAAAATTATTTCATAAATTGCCCACTTCTAACGAAATTCGAGCTTTTTCGAACTTTTTTTTTACATATTTGGACATGCAATATCCAAGTTAGAAATCTGTTGTGCGGCCAGAAAATGAAAAACACAATGGCCTAACTGAAAATATCAGTCCAAAAGCGGTCACGGCCAATCGCCTTAAAAGTTAATCCATACAAACTGCCCACTTCTTACGAATTTCGAGCTTTTTCGGAATTTTTTAAATTTGTCGATATGCAATATCCAAGGTTAAAATATGTTGTGCGGCCAATAAGGAACACAATTGTTTAACAAACAAATATCAACCCAAGTGCAGTCACGGCCAATTTCATTAAAAATTATTTCATAAACTGCCAACTTTTTACGAAATCCAAGCTTTTTCGAACTTTTTTACATATTTTGATATGCAAGATCCAAGTTAAAAATTTGTTGTGTGGCCAGAAAATATAGAACACAATGGCCTAACAAAAAAACATCAGCCCTAGTGCGAGCACGGCCAATTTCATTAATAATTATTTCATAAACTGCCCACTTCTAACGAAATTCGAGCTTTTTCGGACTTTTTTACATATTTGGTTATGCAATATCCAAGTGAAAATTCTGTTGTGCGACCAGAAAATGTAGAATACAATGGCCTAACAAGCAAATAACATTTCATAAACTACCCACTTTTTACGAAATTCGAGCTTTTTCGAGCTTTCTTCATATTGGAATATGAAATATCCAAATCAAATGTCCGTTGTGCAGTAACAAAATATAGAACACAATGGCCTAACACAAAAATATTAGCCTCAGTGTGGTCGTGGCCAATTTCATTAACAATTTCCATAAACTACACACTTCTTATATAATTCGTACTTATTATGGATAGTTTGTATTGTTTATCGGTGGCTGTTGTGATATATGCATACCAAATTTTAATTATTTTGTTTAATTTAAAGTTGAGTTTAATATAAAATTTATTTGTTATTATTTATTAATTGTAAGTTATTAAACGGACAAGCATAAACCAAAAAATAAAATATTGCCGCCGTAATGTACGCAATTTATTTGATATAAACACTAATAGTTAGGACACTTTTAGTAAGAACTTCCACATCGTATTTTTGTTGTTGTTGTTCTTATAGTATTATATTTTCTTTGTAAATTTTAATAGAATGAACCGCTATCATCTGACACAACACAAATAAAAATAGCAAATGAAATGAATTATGGTGCGATACAACAACATGTTGCTGGCAATCCATTTGCTCAAGGCGGAATAGTGACTACAGAAGAAGTACAACCTCAACCGACTGACACATATTTACATGGAACAACTGACGATCGTTCATACTGACCATCTAATAACGAAACAGTAATAAATACAGACAATACCAATAATTCCTCTAAATTACATAAAAGCGTAACATTTGCTTTAGAAGACGACAATTAAAAACACAAACACAATAGCAACAATTGATATTATTATAGTTTTCTTGACAATACATACGTCTACATATATTATTATTATAAACAATATACTACTGCCTAATTTAAAAAGTTTTCCATTTCATTATTTAAATTAGTTAAGACAATTTACGCACACACAAAAAATAAAAATTCAATTCAAAATTACTTCATTTAAATTTTATGATTTGAATTATGTAAATTAAATTATTGTTTTTAAATTTAATTTAAAACATAAAAAAAATAAAATAAAAAATATTTAAAAAAAACTTAACCCTGCTTAAGCAATTATAAAATTAGATAGGTTTAATTTTAGTAAAGAATATATAAATGAAAAACCATAAGACAACAGAATTTTAAATTAATAAACAAAAGATAAATGTTTTTTGACTTATGTAACAATTTAAATTTTCAATCTATTTCTAATATACATATATATATATATGTATATATCCATAAATTATATTTAAAAAAAAAATAATGAGCATTTGTTATGTATACACCATAAATTATAAAATATATATAAATTTTTATTTTATTTAATTTACTCGTATTAAAATTATAAAAAATTGTTATATATAAATAATATATACTCGGTGTTAATTCAGTATAGGCATGGTCGCGTAGAAAGGCTAACTAATCAAACTGGAGAATGAATTAAAAATGTATGTTCTCTTAGCATTAGTCCTATATACGTATGTACCTACATACATACATATATAGATACACGATTATGTCTATAATTAATTATAAAATAAATTTATATTTACTATTTAAAACAAAACAAAAAATTATAAATATAGTTAATCAAATAAATAAAATACATACTAAAAGAGTCAATTTTTTTGATTGTAATTTAGAAACAAAAAATTATTTACTTAATGTAAAATATTATTCAAAAATAATTTCGTCCTCCGTCGAGTCTTTCTGTTCTGTAAAAATTGGAGAATATTTCCAGATTTTATTAAATTTCCCTGTAGTAACATATAATTATATTTATGTATATGTATTTAACCATCTTTTGTAATTAAAAATTGTATAAAACTAATAATTTAATTTATTTTTATTTTTTAAAATTTGTGTTAATAATTTGTAATTTATATTTAAGCAAAGAATTTCATTCAGGTCGGGTATATGTGGAAATATTATTATCTATATGTATAGTTTAAATATAGTAATTTATAAATGATAATTATAAGTACAATAAAATAATTAATTTTTTATTTAAAGATTTTGAATTTGAGTTATTGATTAATGCTTATTATATAAAAAAAATAAAAAAATAAAAAAATTCTAACAACCGGTAGAAATCAAAACAACATATCATGTTTGTTATAATATTAAAAAATGTTATTAAATTATACTTTTTTACAAATTTGCTGTAAATTATATTGTTAATTTAAATGTTTACTATAATTGTTGATTATTTATTATTTTATTAGCTATTTTATATGTTAGCGTCATCTCATTTATTTTCTTTAAATTAATTTTTTTATTCGTGCTGTTACTTTATAATTATTAACTATTTTATTATTGTTATCTATTTTTTGTGTAATTCAAAATCTGAATAAATTTTTATCACTTATATTATATTGTACTTGTAATTTTAAGATTAAACATATTCTATAATATAATTATAAGAGATTATTATAAAAAAAATATATTATTTTGTGAGTAAATTGGTGCATAGGTGTTGTATACTGAAACTAATTATAAATATTATAGGTTTAAAATAAATCTTTCGAGTTCTGCAGTGATAATACAATAAAAATCCTAAATTTAAATTTAAAAAAATAAAAATTATAATTAATTTACAAGTCACAATACATAATTTGAACAGTTCTTAATCCAACTGATTTAAAATAATATATGACGTGTTAATTTGTATTATATTAAGGTAAATTTTTATATATATATATATATATATATATATATATATATATATATATATATATATATATATATATATATATCTGCATGCCGTATGTGTGTATGTGTAACTTTATATAAATTTATTATTTAATAATAAATAAGAAGTAAATATATTTGAGGTGTACTCACTCTCAAAGGCTGTGTCGACAATAATAAAAAAATAAAATGAATAAATAGTTAAGTAAATAGGTTGTAAGCAAAAATTAATTAGAATATTAATTTAATGTAATTAAAAGTATTAATCTTATATATATAAATAAATTCGATTATGATTATGTAAAGGTATTATATAAAATCATTATAAATATTTAGTTAATTTTTAATCATACATAAAAAATATTTTGCTTTTCAAATTATATACCTAACTAAAATTCTACTACAATTAATAATATTATGTGATTTGGTTAATTTCTTTCCGAAACAACGATAACATTTTATTTATAAATATAATAAGAACCACAAATTAATTTAAAAATAAAAATGTACATAACTCACAGTAAGTATATAAATATATTTACTCCATTATGCTCTTAATTATGTCGTTGGTGAAACATTCAGTTATGTATTTTTTAGCCAATATTCTCAGTACAAATCGTTCGTAACACAAATAAAATTACGCGCTCGATCCTATGTTTAAATATTATAAAACCAGAAAATTATGCAAAATAAACAATAAAATATCCATTCTAATAAATATGTACACTCAATATTATAAACAAAAAAAATTATAATTGTGAAACGTAATAAATTTATTTGCAATTTATTAAATATAACAAAATCAAAATAGTATATAAGAGTATATATACCGAAATTGTAAATAAAATATAAAAAAATAATTAATTTTTTTTTCAATTTTAATTAAATTACCACTTAACCAGGGTGAATATAATTATAGTTAAAATTTATGTATTATCTACTCACCCATTTTATGTTTAATTCTCTGTTTTTATTTATTTATTATAAAATATGGCTTATCATTAATCCAAAAGTTTTGAATTGAAAAAATATACAAACCAAACAAATTGTGAAATTTAACTGATTAATTAATGAATGTTATTAAAAAAAAAATTAATTAAAAAACAAATATATTTAATTAAATATGTATATAACAAAAAAAAATCAAAATATGCATAAAAATGGAATAAATAATTTAAATTGTTAAACTAACGAAATTGTTTTACGTATTTGGAAATACCGAATTTTTACCCGACTTTATTGTATTTACATAAACATAATACCAACCAAACTTTATATCGGCCTACGAACTTGTTCCTATACTTTTATACATAATTGAAGTACATTATGCAGGCAGTGCGTTGCGGAGCGAAGCAGAACATCATTAAACAAAAAGTGTTAATTTCTATATGCGATATGCGTGTGAAAAATTTAATTCAATTTAATATAGTTCCGCAACTCACAAATAGCAAATTGATTCAACAATGTTTAGTAGACTGAAATTATCGATATGTATGTAGGATAACTAATTGTAGTACTAAAATCTGTCAAATTAAAAACATAGTTGGCTTTGTCCCCCGTCGGATCACAAATAAATTATGCTCGAAAATATGACTACTCGATTGCTTTTACAAATTAATCGTGTTCGAAGTTTTATTTGTTTTTGGAGTAGTGTAGTAAAAAAACCTGAAATGATTACATCATCAAGATTTTGGAGTGGCAAAATAGTTTTATGTTGAAAACCCAACAACACGCCAACCGCTTAAAATTTATTTTGCCAGGTTCATGGTGACTAAAATGGAAACCTACAACTAATATTACATTATAGGGCGGATAGTGGATTGTTTCGTAAGTAAGCAATATTCAAATGGGAAAATAGTATATCACTCAAATATTTGGTCGCAACATTTTTACTGTAGGGGTTTCAATAAGAGTATTATAAACGAGTATTTTTTATGACAAATCAATTAATGTTTATTTCATTGTAAAGAGGAAGGTATGCCGCCACGGCTACGCTTGCAGCACCATAACCTTTTCATGAAATTTTCCATGACCAATTCGAACATTTGCAGTTGTATGTCCTCGATAACTTCACAAATTCCATCTCTTGAATCGATTGTGGATCATTGGCATAGACCTTATGTTTGACGTGGCCTCAAAGAAAAAAGTCTAAAGGTGTTAACTCACAAGATCTCGGTGGCCAATTGTGATCACCTCTTCGAGAAATAACACAGTCAGGAAACTTTTCTTGCAAATTTGCGATTGTTTCGTTGCTTGTGTGGCTCGGTAGCGCAATCCATTCACCGTAACCGTTGCACCAGCCTCATTTTCGAAAAAGTAAAGTCCAAGTCGATTTTCTGAGCCCCAAATGCGACAATTCTGCTTATTAACGTAGCGTCCGAGGTGAAAATGGGCCTCATCACTGAAGAGGATTTTTCGATGAAAATCCTGATCATTTTGATACATTTGAAAGACCCAATCAGCAAAGAAGACGTTTATGGTGATCGACCGGCTTTAGTTCTTGAGTTATAACTGAACTTTAAAAGCATTAAAACCTAAGTCTATATGCAAAATACGGTGGAATGTCGCTTGTGGAATGTCTAATTCCAAAGATCGACGAAGAATCGACAAACCTGGATTTTCTTCAACGCACTACGGGCTACAACAGAAATATTCTCAGTTGTTCTTGGGCGACGCATACGGTTTCGATTCTTCACATCACTAACTTGATTGCCGGACGAGAAGGTGCTTCACGACGACCAAAGAGTGCTTTAGTTTTGCGAACTGTGACTGCATAATTTTCACCATTTTCGTAATGAATTTTAACAATTTCAATGCGTTATTGAAGCGTGTATCGTATCATTTTTAGTAATGGCGTAGTTTTTACATGTCAAATGTAAAAAGATGACACTTCAAAATTGACAAATAGCAGGCTATTCAAAATAACACTCTTATTGGAAAACCTTTTATAATTTGAATTTAGCATGTACATTGTAAAAATGATCGAGTACTCATAATCGATTTATGAATTGCTAACTGCTATTCACAAATGAAAAAGTTGAAAAAGCGCCTCGTGCGGTAAAAAATAAAATACAGGAAATCCGGTAATTTTAATCGTTTTAGTATCGAAAAATTCTCACTGGTAATTTAAATTATATTAAAAATTCTACTTAAACTTTTAACAAATTTTTGTTATTTATTTACTGTATCGATATGTGATTTGTATTTGATCCCTTTGAGACCCTACCAGCCATGGTTGTAGTAATAAAATGTACCATGAACATAACACATCCTTTCGATTTAAAACAAAACAATGCAAGAATTTTTAAATTCATTAAATATTTGCTTATTTAGGTTTAATAAATTCAACTGATTGGACATTATATTTTTATGGGAGAGGCTTTATGGGAGATACAATTATTAAATTATGAGCAGTTTTGTGGGAACCACTTTTATGGTAAACGAATTTTAATTTAAGTTTAGTTTAAAGTAACAAAAAAGTATGTGACTAAAGCAGTAACTGTATAAACTGGGATTTGAACAAATTATTAATAATCCGGTAGTACAGACTCGGTTGGCTGAACCGTGGAATAACTATACTCTCATAACGCGCTGCATGTTCTCCATTCGCACGACCAGCATTTTAACTATATCCTCCGTACAGATATTGACACAAGTATATTAAATGCTTCTGCGTCTGAATAGAACATTTTAGAACTGTGCTAACAAAAATTAATGTCGACTGACCGCTACAAATAAGAAACGAAAAACAAAGAAAATGCATACAAACAGATAAATTTGATAAATTTAAAAGTAAAGCAGATGTAATTTTTTGATTGTCACCAGCTGTACTAATATTAAGATTAGTCAAAATTAGACATGCAGCAAATGTGTTTGACCGTTGATAAAATTCAAACTGATTATTGCTGATAATTTGATTTTTAGTTAAGAATAAGTCCACCCTTTCATTTATGATATGCTTATACATCTTAGGTTCGGTTAGGGTGGCCATCTTAACGGATTAGCATAGGCACTAACTGGTCCGTTGCTATACCACAATTTAAGTTTCCTTCTCTTCACTCGTCTGCTGTGCACTAGACGAGGACAACTGCAAAGCAGGTGGATTGCAGTTCCTTCCTCCTGCTAATTTTCGAAGATATAAGCGGGAATGCTTATAGTCTACCCGCATGTTTACCTACGAGTCAATGTCCCGTTATTGCTCCCACGATCATACCAACATGATGCCGCCGAAACTGTATGACCTAGACCTGGTTCTGGTTGTTAAGCTCGAATTGGTGTTAGACCATCTGTCGGTTTTTTCTCTCATATTGCTTCCTACGGAAGCAGCAGTTTACACGAATCAAGCGGTATTTTGATATCCAGCCTGCTTTGTGAGATGAGGCATGCTGTGCCTTGACGGGTAAGCTCATCTGCTCCTACATTCTCAACAATATTTAAAGGCCCTGGCACCCATGTCAAGGGGATGTCGAACTGTTCAGCCATCTCATTTATATAGATACCAGACAATTCTGGGCTACCTTTAACGTAAGGAACTGTGATTGTAGCGTTTTAATATCAGCCTGATTGTCCGTAAAAATGCGAATATCTCTTGTAGATATTACTTAATATCTCAACGCGTCCATGACTTCCAATCGCGATATGTTCAGCCTGAAAGACACTGCAAAAGTCGGTAAAACAAAAAGAGAGTTTAATCTCCAGTGCCTCACATAATACCCTACATCTGACTCCTCATCACTCTTCAAAACAATTCGTGAAGAAGCTCGGCGCCTCATTGACCATAGCCGCCTCATTCACCCAGAAATCTCTGGTGGGAATCTCAATTATGAACCTTACCTCGAAAGTTGGCGATTGGATCAGGAATAACAGTGCTGCACAAAATGGAGGATGCCCTATTAAGTTACAGGTAAACATAGATATGTATGGCTGTGCAAGTTTCCAGCTGTTTGGCCGCAGATACAAGGGGGTGAGATGGAAGGTGCTGAGTTCTCTATACTTATACACTAGCAAGCCTTTCTGTCAACTTTCATTAAAAGTTTCAGGTTAGCCATAATTTTTTAATTGGTGGCCAACCATACGACAACCCTATATAGTAGTATGGGTTAAACCACAGAGACAAAGAGCTAGTGTACTATGTGGGGCTCCAAACACCATCTCGCTTACCAATGGCATTTTATAGGAGTAGTGCGCTATAGTAGCTTTCTTTACACTTTCTAAGATGTTTGATTTTCAGCTTAACTTGCTGTCCATAATGAACCCAAGGTATTTCGCTCTATCCGCAAAGTTCAAGCTGATTCCAATTAGTGTTGGCTCACACTAAGGAAATTTGTGCCTCCTGGTAAAGAGGACCTGCTTCGTTTTCTGTCGATTCGCGCTCAGTTCACAGCTATTGGCCCACTCAGAGACACAGCAGAGCGCACATTGCATTTGGTCATTCAGCGTACAAGCAACATCATCCACCTATAGGCAACCACCCTGAAACCTTGCTCTTCCAGGATGGTAACAAGGTCATTAATGAAGGGAGGATAAAACCCTACCTTGCGATGTGCCTCTCACGATCACCCATCTACCCCCAGACATGTAAGTACCTGAGTGATTGCCCTCGACTTGACGTTACTAAAGGCCGCCTTTACATTCAAGAAAGTTACCATAGAATATTCCTTATATTCAAGAGATTGTCCCTTACAGTAAGCATGTTTAAATTTACAGCCCGTCCGATTGAGCCTCTGATGTGGGCTTCTACTTTCCTCTCTAGTGACTTAAAAAAAAAAAGACAATAAGGTCCTTTTTGATAGCATAGTGAGTTTTTTCTGCCATAGTTATGAATATCACTTTTACTTCATTCCATTTACTAGGAATATGCCAAAGTTTTAGACTATCTTTGCCGATAACTTCTAGCCAAAGTATAGCTTTGTTGAAACCATCGTATAGCTTGTTTACTATAGGACATACCCAGCTCCTGTGTTGGTGCAGGTGAATTTGGAACCGATTCCGGTAATGAGTTACCAAAAATGATTCTACAACACTCCCAGTCTGGTTTCTTTCTATTCCTGAAAGTTGATTTACTAGTGAGTTTTGTAACCACTTCAATTCAGTACTCCCTCCTTAATAAAATCCGTCACAAGCGAGAATGCAGGAACGAATCTTACCTTCATCTTTCGCGTGTAGTAGTTGGGAGTTCTTAGTCACCACTGAGGTCCGAGTAGCAGCATTTTTGAGGATGGTATTTGGAAAATAAAAGTTTGTGTTCAGCTGTTGATAGGAGGAATACGAAAAGTTAGACAACGCAGGGAAATGTATATAATGTATGTAGAATAGGAAATTAGTAGTAAAATAATTCTTATCAAGCTGTGGCTGAGCTAAAAAATTAAAACTCACAATTATACACTACATTTATTTGTATATAATTGATAATGTATATAAAGTTTGAATCGAAATATACAATGAAATCACTTCAATCACCAAATCATTTGATTATAACTATACTTAACCAGAACTAGAATGTTACACTTTTAAAGCTATCATAATTTAATTTACACATTTACAAATATAAAAACACCTAACACTATTATCACAACCAATTAAATCGAATAAAAATTTATAATTTGTACAAATAAAAGTATTTTTAGTCATAGATCGATCCAATCATTTTAGACCACCATAGTTTTCCTGCAAACGTCCAGATCTTCGTTGATTTTTGCCTGGAAATCCTCGCGCAAATGGTGGCTTGGCATTTGTGGTTACATAAAATATTCCACGTGCACTAAAATTACCAAAATTTGTTTAATGATGCTTTGCGGATAAGTCACATTTAATTAATTACACTTACGTTTGATCGATATGTTCACCCATCAGTACGTATTCCGAATCTTTTGGTTCACACCAGCCTAGTAAATACGTAATTAAATTTCTACAAGGGCCAGCCCAGAAACCGGCTTTCGTTGTAATTGATTCAATGAAATATGGTGTAACTTTTGTGTGATCACATGCGAGCGTTTCTATAAATAAAATAGGCAATCGTTAATACATATACTAAATTCGTAATGTGGCACACAAGCGCATACGAAATATAGTTGAACTGGCACATCCAGGTTGACTGGTTCCCCCATTAACATAAAAATCAGCATGTCCACTAGGACTCCATTGACCTAATATACCGGCCCCAGTATGCAATACATCGACAAAATTTGCATCACTTGGATCTAAATCTCGTGTATTGTTTGTGCCGCTATAGAAGAAAATGGTCGGATCGAGTCCAGTAATTCGCCCGATTTTACCATCCTGCACCGGATCCAAATAGTTTGCCACCAATCCTGCCATATGCGCCCCAATACTGTATCCAATAAAATGTATACGATCCGCTTTAACACCGCGCGGATGTTCAGCCAAATATTTTACCAATTGTGATATGCATAAACTACCAAATCGCGGCGACCATTCCATTTGGCTTAGGCACGGCTCTTTCACCGCATTCGCATAATCCACAATTATTATGTTATAGTCGCCAATGGCGAAATACGCCTCCCGTATATCAGGGCTCGGCGAAAAATCTCGCCCACCGCCAAAACCATGAATAACGATTTTTACCGGATTCTTTCGATTAAAATGTGTAAAATACAATGATTCATGGTCCAAAACGTTCAATTGTTCGGGACTCTTCTGCGTCCGTCTGGTGTACAAATAAAATTGTATTTTTGGATGGGGACATCTAAACGGTTTCTCCAAACACGATGAACTTTTGAACACGTCTGGTGCCTTAGTAGTACTTTGAAGAATAACTATACATGTAAAATGTAATTATTAATTCGTTAATTAAATTTATTTTTATGTATTGCTGTAATTTTCATTTTAGTTTCAGGTTTTATGAGCGTGAAGACATTTCAAAGCAATATACATACATATACATATTAATATACATGAAATTTTATTTTTAATTTCTGGAGGAAGTAGAAAATCGTAATCAGTACTGTACATGGGTAATAGATATACTTATGTGTGACGTACAAATCTCCATAAAAAAAACTGTGATGAATTTAGAAAGTTTTCTACAAATTTAAATGTGTAACGTTAATTAAAATTTTATATTTAATGTCGAAATGTATATATACATATACAGATTAAAATAGAGGTTTTAGTTAAGACAACATTAATAAATTACTAAATACATACTCGTATAAGGAAAATATGCCATTTGAACAGAGAGGTTGATACATACAAATAGTTACATTGAGACGATTACAAAACAAAACCTTGAATCATGTTTGCGGTTTGCGTAACATTTGGTTTGGCCTAAATCTACTCGTATCACCATTTTGCTCCGAATTTCCTTATGTTTTATTCATATATTTCCCAAGAAATGTGTGCACATACGTGTGTACATACATGTGTTTGATTACGTTTATCAATTTAATGGCACAAAATTCTATTTGTTAAATAAATTGTAATGCAATAAATAATACATTACCATTCCCACTTACATATTTCACACGTATACATAATTAAACAAATCATGTTTTATTGTTTTTCAATGGGTTTCGTATTCTTATTGATATGCGAAGAATCTATAACTAGTGTGAAATTCTCAAGCTGACCTCATGTGGATTATGTGCGTGTGTGCCGATAAAGAATTTACAATAGTGTATTGATAATTGCGCGAGTTGCGATGCGACCCATAAAAAAAAAATATTTGATTAATCAATCACTCAGGGTTGAACTCGTAATTTGCCAACAAACCATTTTGAGGACAATGAATTGCACATCTATGTGTATATAATTATAAATTACAACATATTTCATAAACTTGTGATTAAAAGAATTATGTTGGAATATTATACGTACATACAAGTATGTATTGCATACCTTATTACATAAAATATATTTATAATGATTGATGCGTGTGAGTAATCCCATCAATGTCTATATATATACTCGTAGTTATACAATTTGTAATAAAATTTCTAAATTTTTTGTCTTTGTAGCCAAACAAATTATAAAATTTGAAAGTCAATATCAATCTAATTTGCTATGTTCACAAACTTAAAATTTTAAATTGCCTCACGTGTTGTAACCAGTAAGCTAATGGGTCTATAAGAAATGAATAAAGATGTGTAAAAATAAAATTTGCAACTTTTATTTCAAGTTGGAATGGTTGGTTTGTTGTTTACTTTAATGTCGCGGTCATGGTGAAAGTTTTGTTTGTACATATTTATGTATGTATGTACGTACATACAAATAAATGTATTCCTTACGAAGAATATATAGCCGATTATCAATTACTAAGCAAATCATCCAAATTAAGAGTAAATGGAGCAGAAATAATTATATATAGTACAGGCAACGTATAATTAAGATTTTGGTCTCAAACAAGTTAAACCGGCATTTTACAGATTCGACTAATTTCACCCATATATTAAGCTACCAATCTTAACTTTTACTAAACCATAACAAAATCATAAACAAACCATAAATTGCACATTCCGTTGTTGACGTTAATTCACAATGAACGGATATAAACAATTTTGATTAATTACAAATTGAGGACGATCCAATAACTTGTTATGTAAACAAATAAAATTATTAACTTTTACTTTTATTTTATACGCGTACATATACGATAAACAAATGATGGTAAATCCAAATTAAATTTTTTAATTACAAATTGTTAATAAATTAAGAACTACGAGACTAATTATGGAACGGCAGCTTATCGAACTTTTATATAAGTAAAATGTCGTTCGGATAGCACAATGTAATTAGAAAAAGAAGAACACGTTAATTAACTCTATATATGTATAGCACAACTATAATACCTTTACTTTTACTCTTATTATGACGTAAACTATCTATAAATAAATTGAATTGAAGAGAGTGTGTGGACCATTAGCATCGTTGACTAACATTCAATAATTGCACTTCAACACATTTAATTAAATTTAAAAAAATTGGCCGCGATAACTTGTATAGGTATGATTAACAACTCTAACATTTGTATTTATTTTATAATTAGATTCGAAATATAATTACAAAATAAATTAAATTCCAATGTTAACCAGATTACGAGCCATGGTCAATTATATGGCACAACATCACTATATATATAATCTTTACTGTTATAAATATATCTAAGAAAATATGAATTCTTGCATACCGAATCGTAAATTAAATCCAAATGCGATGTATAATCCAAAAAGTATCCGTAACATTTTAAATTCTTAAATGTTTCATCACCAAAATAAAATTACCAAGCCTGCACGATATTATTTTTATTGTATAGCACAACTATCGTCCACTATCTTTAAAATTCAACTAAACTTAACTAAAAATGAAATCGAAATTAATTTTTCGAAATATTTTTTACTATATATAAGAAAAGAGAGAGTTGAATTATTAAGACGCCGTATGCTATTTCCACAACTTATACTGCACATACCATATACACATATATACTCTTGTACACCATCTCTTATTATTTTATTCTCCAAATTTTCTGTTGAGATTTAATTTAATTGTAAACTTATAATTTTGTACAAATATATCTAAGAGACGAATTACTAAACTTTAAAATCGAATGATTTTAAATGTACAAACGAAAAGTCTTTGACTTTGAAACTTAATGCATTTCTTTTTGTTTGGTTAATCATGGTTAAATCGGAAACTAAATAAAATTTTGTGTTCGTATATATAAGAAGAAATAAGAACAATGATCTTGAAATACAGTTTAATTGTAAATAAATAAATATTCGTTCATTGGGGTCAACCGAATTTACGACAGGTATTTTATTGTTCATGCTTGATAACTATATATAAAACAAATTAATGTGAGATTTAGTAAGTCGCAGCTTCGCTTGAGTTAAGGAATATTGTTATTTAACATTTTTTGTTTGATAATTTTAACCTGTCCAACTCTATCTGAAAGGAATTGATTGAAAATAGCTTGCGTCTATCATTGATTTATCAAGCCTATTAATCAAGCCCGGGACAAAATGAGAATCTTCAAGTGATTTTTTCCAGAATGAAGATGGAGGATCAACAACAATTTTTTTAAAACATATATTTAGGTTGCCGTTTAGTGCTGCCACCTAATAACTGACGTCCCTATCATCAAATTTGACATTTTAGATGGTATATTTACTCAGGAGGCTTTTCCATACATGTATCGTCGCTATTTTTGTTTGTTATAGAAATTTCAAAATTTCATATCGATTATTTTTTACAACTTTCGATGTGGATTAACTCAACAACAGTGAATTGATGAACTTAATTCGATTTATGGCGATAAAGCACCATCAAAGAACAGTGTTTATTGATGGTATACCGAATTTAAACGTGGCCGCAGTTCGCTCAACGATAAATTTCATGAAGGTCGTCCAAAATCGGTTGTTGTATCAGAAGATCGTCATGTTACTTATCGAGAGAATGAGACAACCTTGGGCATTAGGCCATCAAAAAGATTTGTTCGCGTTGGATCCCAGATAATTTGACAAAAACTCAAAAAAGATTCGTATCAATTAGTCTAAAGAAATGCTCAAAAAATATGATCAGGTGCAACGAATCTTGGATTTATGCGTATAAGCCCGAAACAAAGCAGCAATTGAGGGTATGATGATCCAATGTGAGCGAAATCCAACAAAAGATGTTCGCGCACGAAGTAACTCAGTCGCCAGTTAATAGTAACTACATTTACTATGAAATACAGCAATTAAATTTAAGGTGATGCGTCTTTTCCACTGTTGGAAAATTTAATGAGCGCATTTCCAAGTAACTTTTTATCAGACGATAAATTATTATTTAATTACCGCCCGAAGGACCATTGAGAATGCCTTCGGGATTTTGGCTGCTGGCGAATTCTTTGCAAAATTTTGTTAAGTCACACGAGACAAGTTACCAAATGGCGAAGTGCTGGATGGGATGAAATAAATTAAACTTTACTTTCAGTTAGGCGACTTGGCCAAAATTGATCAGCGAATGTAGCCAACAGATTTCGAGACGATTTAAAAGACTTCGTAAATTGAATTAGAGCTGTATCATGGCAATCAAATATTTTAACAAAATAATTCGTTTTATATAGAAAATAAAATAACATTTGATTTCAAACAATTATTTTTAGTCAGAAAATTCATTAATTTTTTTCAACCATGATAGTTTGTAATGAATCCAATTGCTTGCCAAACGAACAGAAATGATCAATATAGCCTTCTGGTGCAGCTTCAGCCTCACGTACATATTTTTTTAAAATAATGCCTAATATTTCGGTAATTTCTCAATCTTCATTGCTTCGTTTAGCTGTTTAAAAAGTGGTAGTAGCTGGAAGGCCTAAAATGGAAAAATCTTTGAAATGAAAAATAATTTTAGCATTTAACCGCTTTTGGCCATATTCTATAAATTCGTTGAAAAATAATTTCAGAATCCTATTTGAATTCAACAAGAAGAATTTTATCATGATCGGACAAGGAATGGCTAGGTTCGTTCCATTTGGCCATTTTCCAGAACCTGATTCCAATGCCATTTTAAAATCTCATTTCCATGTAATAATGTACTGAGTTTCATTATGATCAGTCAAGTATTGGCCTTGTTCCGTGTTCCGTCCCTGTTAGTCGTATTACAGAACTTTCGCAAAACTTATTTTAGAAT
Organism: Tipula unca; assembly: GCA_951394425.1. Taxonomy (NCBI): domain Eukaryota; kingdom Metazoa; phylum Arthropoda; class Insecta; order Diptera; family Tipulidae; genus Tipula; species Tipula unca. The sequence continues at coordinate 219,772,452 of OX596381.1, forward strand.
CTCATTTCCCACAAACAAATCGAATTTCATCATTAAATCCGAAACATACATAAAAATAAAATTGTTATACAATAAACTGTCCATACGATGGCACCCATTTACGTTTGAAAATTTGACATAAGTGCTAGTAAGGATAAAAATTAAAAAACAACCGATTGTGTATAGCGGCAAAGACTGAACGTAAGCAAATTGAATTGAATCAATTTCCCTATCCCTGTTCATTCCGCTCAGTCAATTGCAACTGAATTTGTTCATTTCGTTCTGTGGCAGTTTCGTGTCCGCCTACATAACTTACCTATAACCACCGAATAGTATACGACGTTCAATGTTAATGATCAGCGAAACTTTAACGTTTATATAAATATAAAATTATAAAATGTTTTATTCACGATTTTTTTTACTATTTGAGAAGTTGTGGTATGGGTTAGACGAAAAGTATCCAAATATCGTTGGTGTTTTGTTTGAGAATCCGCCTGATGAAAACAAGTATGGCACTATACGTGATAAGCTGATTAAGAGCTTATCCGAGTCTGTCGCTGCTCGTCTACAAAGACTACTTGGAGGGATGCATTTGGGTGATCGAAAACCTAGCTATTATCATTAATGAACATGAGCATAATCTTGTTGATATCATTACCATTTTGGTGACGGTTAATTTTATGCTTACACCACGGCTTATAATCCATTGGCTAACCGTTTTATGAAAGATGTCATCGCACTGTTAAATCAGCTATGTGCCACGATCGATCTGACTGGGCATAAATATTGCCGACAGTTTTACTTGAATTGAGGACTTTTTGGAATGATTATCAGACTACTTCTGCTGTAATGGTTTACTGCGAAACATCTTATTGAAAGATTTATTAATCCGATTAACACATCTACGATACAATCTGATTTCGTTATCGAGCTTAAAAAACATTTTAACCTAGTTAAACCTGTACCAATAGTATTTAAATAGGTTGACAAAAGCACACTGACGCGGTGCCCTGCTTCAACCACCATATGAAGGAACGTTTATACATATATCGACATATTAAAATCCTATTATAAAGAAGCGGTCGATGTAGAATCAAATTTGTTTCCTACTCCACAGCCTGATTTCCCAATTCAGACGGGGATTATTTTGGCCACTGTGCAAACATTAGGTTTTGTGTGGAGTTTGCCCGTAAGGTTGAGTGAAGCAACACCGTGTAAGGCAAATACAATAAGTTTCTCTTTCTTTCAAAAGAATATTTCAAATAAAATTGGGATACGATAAGAGATAAAGTACAAAACATAACGAGTATGGAACAGTATATTTCAGAATTACGTATAGGTACCCATGGAATGGAACTACGAAGAATAATTTTCATCCTTTTCTACGAAGGATATTAATGAAGACCTTCGGCATACTGAGCAAATAGTGTAGTGGTTAAAGCTAAGACGTTCAGATCGGGAGGTACCATGTTCGGTATCTAATAGAGGCAGGATGCAAAAGGGATTATTCATTCTTAATATTGATCAGGATGATGATGAACACATCTATATGATCGTCTATTGTAAGTGCAGAATTTATCGGCCGAACCGTAGAAAAATGGTTAATTAATTCGAACCTATAACCGTGCGACTTCGATTTTTCTAGTAGTCGCCTAAGGCAGGGGTTGCAAATAAGCATCCTGCGAATTAGAAGAGCCTTTAAACCCACAGATAGAGAACTGTTAAAACAATAACCATCCGAATTATAAAAAAGAGAATTCAATAGACGACATTGAATATTTATAAAACGTTTGCTGCTTCATCAATTTGAACTGATTTGGAATGGAAATTTAAAAAAAATTACTTCTGTGATAGAAACTATACTTTTAATCAAAATGGATGCAAAAGGGAGCATACAATTTGTCAATTTAACCGGACCTTAAGCCGTGCTTGATTTGGCTAGTAATGGGGTAAGACAAGAACACAAATAAGCAGACTGCGAAAAATTTGGAAGAACCTTGCGCCCCAGAACAAGTAGAAGAAAAATTTAAAAAATATGTTGCGGATAAACTTCCTAAAATGATTTTTTGTAGAAATTGGTTAGGGACGTTGTTGATGTCTTCATGCAGTTTGTTTGTATGTATATATACCGTCAATGGTATCCACCAATCAACTTAAATATGATTTTCAATTTATTAAATAGAGTTGTTGTAATTCAAATATGGTTAGTTAATGTTGATTTGTTCGGCATAAATATGGACCAGTAGTATTGATGATTTCAATAATTGTGGTAAAGCTCGATATATATGATGATATCATCGGTTTTTGTAGTTCGCGAATGGTCACATCTATACAAACCACATATTGATAAATGATGTCTCACAGTTTTGATATTGTGCTGCTCTCGAGAACATTTTAGTTACATTTTGGAAGTAAAATGTTTTGAGCCTTTTGATTTAGTCTTTCGCGGTTTGGTTATTGGTGCGGAATTATTATTATAGCAGAATTCTTGTATATATGCTCCGTTCTGAATCATATATCAACCCATTAGAAGACGTTGTAATGATTTATTGCCGGAATACATTATCTGTGCGGTTTAATCTTGTACGCCCGGTATTACAGTTCAAAGTTCATACCTCGGAATACTATATACAATAAAATCATAAACCGATGAAAGTATTTTTTTCTTTGAATCTTTACGATAAAATTTTTTTTTGGTTTATAAACAATCATTTTGGAATTACGTACATATACACTTAACCATCAGAAAGATATTACATCTGTACATAAAAGAAACTTTCCAAATAAAATTAGTTTAAATTTCTATATAGTATCAAAGGTAAAAGAAGTGTTATGTAATCAATATATAATACATAATCCAAATCAGCAACCAAGAGTTACAATAATTTTGCTGTGGAAATGTACGAGTATTAAGATAACACGCGAAGAAAAATAAGAAAGTGTATTTTATATTTGTTGGTAATAAACTATACACAATGTTTGTTAAAACCGGTATACCTGCTTACTGGTACCGATACTAATTTGGCAAATTTATATCATTATTGGCAAACATATTTGTTTCAAGAGAGTGAACTAACCGACTTTTTAAATGTTGTACTAAAATTAATTATTAAAACGTTGCAAATTCAATCTCAAACTCAAACTTTATTATATGTATGAACATATGAAAACACGGTTATTTATCATCAAAGTCGTTGTTCAATTCTAAAGCGAATTTATTTTCAAAATATTTTCCTCTGGCAAACGGTTTATCGTTGTTAGCCTCCACAAAATATAACCCTCGGATACTGCGAAAGTAAATGACAAAAAGTAAAAAATCTCTATTTAAGTAAAATTTCAAGTGCATCTGCATACATACTTGTTTGGTGTTGAATACCCCATCTGTGCTATAGATTTATTATTGTTACTTTGACATATTCCGGTAGCATATAAATACCAATGATCACATTCGTAACCCCAAAAACCCGTCTCCGAATTAATTGATTCAGCAAAGTATTCTGGAGCCCTCTGATGATTGCATCCGCCCACACTTCGTTCAGTTTGATTTTGACAACCTGGCTGAACTATGCCACCATTTACATAAAAATCTACATGTCCAATGGGCTGCAAAATGCCACGTCCAAAAACATCTGTATGTATCACCTCCACAAATTCAGCATCACTTTTATCTAATTTATATTTCTTATTTGCCGCCATGAACATCGGCTTAGCCGGATCCAATCCGGTGATTCTTTTTAATAATCCCATCTGCAAATAATTCGATATCATGCCAGATGTTTGTGCTCCTAAACTGAACCCAATCACATGGATTTGGTCGAGTGAAAATAACTTTTTCACAATCATAAAATCGATTAGTTGTGCTGTACAATTTGCGACCACACGTAAATTTCTGACCGCTTGTAAGTAGCATGGCTCTTCAGCGAGGGGCGCATAATCCACTGAGATTATATTGTACTCATTATTCTTAAATAACTCGGTTCGAATTTCAATATTAGGAGTAAATTCATGATTTCCAGTGTAACCGTGTATTATGATAATTAATGGCCTTCCCCTGATAAAGGCTGCGTTTAATATAGAATTTTCATTGTTAATTGATAATTCTTGTGGACGTTTTTCACTTTGCCTACAACATATAAACTATATGAAATAACAAAAACTAAATTATTATACTATTTCACCTCGTATAGAACCAATAAGTCACATTTTGATTCGGGCATTGTGGAATTGTAAGAAAACACTTTGTTAAAGTTTGAGCCACAATGTAATGGGTTGTTAATCCTAAAATTAAACGACTCGTTTAAATCCCCACATATATGTACTTGTACTTAAATAAACTAATAAATATTATTTATACCTAATACACAGAACCAGATTAATAAATTATCCATTTTTTCACTATAATATTATGGTAAATTATAACCAACAGCAGAATACACCCGACAAGTTGGAGTTTAAATCAAATTTTAAATTCCTATCGTTGAAATAATTTCTATTTAATTTATATATTTTTACTTTTTTTTTTATATGCACTAATTAAAAATTAGTTATTAATTGTTACGTATATGCGGTTACATGCGATATAAATATAAAAGTAGCCACATACTACGGTCGTCTTATCTCTCAAGTGCATTATATTTCACATTGAATAAACGCTATATAATGTAGACACACTCGCGTAGTGGTAGTAAAGACGGTTCGAATGGTTTAGTCGCAGAAAACCCCAAAATTATACATGGCTCTATATAATTCGGATACATAAATATGGCGGAAGTTGTATCATCACTGGGAAACCAACGATCCACATCCAATAAAACGAATTCATCAACCGACGATTAAAAATGACTTTGGGTATTATTCCTATATAGATAACCGAGCACTTCCATAGGTGTTGAATGTGATCAATATTGCAGATAATATTCAGGAGATTTATTATGTTGATGAAGTGATCACTTCTAATATATTATTACGTTTTAGCCTTGTCAAACCGTAATCACTGGATTGTGACTTTGTGAGTAAACTACCGATTCTAGACAAAAATAATATTTTTTATTTCTGAATTATTTTACAAAACTCAATTTGCATAATTCACTTATTTACTTTAATTCACAATAATCACTTTATTACACTTAGTGTTACTAATCTATCACTTTTTACCTTTTACTACCACTATCACGGTTAAAACACATTTAACTCTTTCACTTTTTCTTCCTACTAATTTCCTACGTATTTATACCAGATATTTAAGTTACTAGGATTTTCCATTAAATTCTAGATGCGTCTTGACTGTTCCTGAATAGCCTAGACAGCCTTATTTACTTAAAAAGAGGCGTCACCACAATCGTAAAATTACCCCCTACCTAATCCTGATTCGTTTCGAACAGGATCCAATGCACCTTACTTGTAGAGTGCAAATCGATCGGTGCACTTAGTTTTTCCTTCAACTTTTCCGGTAAACCACGTAATTTATCTTTGTGAATCTTCCCATGAAGGTTACAGCTTCGGTGAAAAACCTATATTCAGTTGTAAGTTGATATGTACTTCATCCATTATATTTGCGACCAGTAATTCGTGTTGAAACTCAGTATTGTCACTCCTTATCGTTGCAATCTTCTAGCCCGTATGACGGCACTCTCTCCTATGACCATTCGTAATTTTATCTATTTTATAACTCGCGTAATCAATTTTCTGATTGATTGCTCCATTCTATGATTTAACTGTTTCGTCTCCAGATTTTACTGATTATTTACTGATGAATACAGCCATTAAATTTCCTGACTGTATCGGTACAACCTCGGTTAATTCGGATAAGTGTACTCTTCTAGAATCATTTCTTGACTCAATTGGTACGTTTTAGCCTTGTCAAACAAGGTTCATTCACTTCAATTAATAGAATTTTAAATCACCGATTTGCAACGATGATTTTAACCACAGAATGTACATATGTTTCAATAGTATGTAAATGACATTTATTTCTATTAAATTTAAAAGTTATTTTCTAGTTTTATTACTAAATTTCATACAGAGCACCATAAAATTATACAAATTGGTTCGTTGAAATGAATTACTACGTTCAAATATTAGTTGCCAGTTTTAACATTATCTAGTACTCGCTAGATGGCCTTAACATCGCTTCAGATTCATTTGAAAATTGTTGTTTGCCATTTAACATAATGTCGGCGTCTTGTTCTCATCGGTTCGCGTCATTCCAAATAAAAATATCAGTTTTGTACTAGGCTAAGTGCTTTTACATTTAATAAATCTCTCTAGATAAATGACTCAGTTAAACAATTTTAAAAATTTCATAGTGATAAAGTAATTTTCTAATGGAAACTCGCGTTAAATTTTATTTTATGTTCTGTCTATGTAATTGATATACAGCACCATCTATCAAAATATAGTGCTAACATGTTTCTTTTCTAATCCAATTAAAATAATTACCTTAGATCTTTTGAATAGAAGATGGCGACATGTCTGTCACTAAACAACAAAAATAATCGACAGGTGGCACATCAGTAAAGTACATATAACTGACTCGTAGATGTCACAAACACAACATTAAACATTTTGTATTTTGATAAAAATGACATTTCAATAACACGAAATTATCTTTGCAATACACATACATAAAATAATAAATATATCAGATTTATTGATACAGCTTATAATTTATCACTTTGTACATTAAAATAATAAGTGTAATGTTTTTTGGTATTCGTTGGAAATTGATAAAGTTTGGTCACCGTAAACTCTCCTGTCAAAAAATGTCAACGGAACAATTCGATCGATCCACCGGTTTATTACGTGAAATATTTGAAAGTTGTGTAAATAGTGTAAAGCCGAAATATTTATTTAATACGGAATGCATACAATATGGAAAGAGCACGGAAAGCGTTGAATTATTTAGTATATCCGATCAAAAACACAAACTGGAAATAGATCTCACACATAAGAGGGTTACAGTGATTGGATTTGGAAAAGGTGTACTTGGGATGGCCGTACAATTGGAACGAATTTTAGGACCTAGCCGAATCAATTCCGGTATTTTAAGTATTCCCGTTGGCCAACAGAAGAAATTTATATCGAACCCGGACATGAAATTGAGTATTGATAGTCGTATTGATGTGTATGAAGGATCCGAGAATAATCTTCCGGACCAGGCAGCATTCGATACTGCTGTTCGGATCTATGATAAAGTTAACCAATTAAATAATGAAGATGTATTGATTGTATTAATTACAGGAGGTGGTTCAGCGCTATTACCATTTCCAAAATTTCCGATTACGCTGGATGGAAAGACAGATTTGATTAAAAAATTAACATCGAAAGGAGCATCAATTGAAGAATTAAATACCGTTAGGATCTCGTTATCCCAAGTGAAAGGAGGAAAACTGTTACAATCTGCATACTGCCATAAAGTTATAAATATTATCATTTCAGATATAGTACACGATCCGCTGAACCTAATTGCAAGTGGCCCAACTGTAATGAGCGACCATCCAATTGACTACGCAAAGCTATCCAAAGAAATTTTAACGAAATACGAAATTTTGAAAGAATTACCATATTCTATTTTATCAATATTAGAATTACCTTTCGAACCGTTGGCTTCAAAAGACTACTCAAGCTTTCTAATTGGGACTAATCAAGTGGCTATTCAAACGGGCATACATTTTGTAGAAAACCAAAATCTATGTCCAATATTTATGTCTCATCAAATCGTAGGAGATGTAAATGAAATTTCCGATGCATTTATAGAGTTAGCCTTATCAATTCAAAAATTTAGGGCCAAAGAAATTAATTCCGATGTGCTGGGTGAAAATATAAAAATGTTAAATTCAGTTTTTAAATTTAACGAGAATTTTGAAAATTCTCTGATGAATAATATTAATGAACATTTATGTTTAATTTCCGGGGGAGAGCCAACCGTAAAATTGACCGGAACTGGGGTGGGCGGACGTAACCAAGAATTAGTTTTACGCTTCTTAATAAAATCAGCGAAAAATGCAGCACTTCTTCAATCTGTTCGATTTTTATCAGCCGGAACCGATGGAATTGATGGTCCGACCGATGCTGCCGGAGCTGTAGCTAATCCAGAATTATTTTTGCAAAAGAGAAACTATAATGAAGCTTTGAATTACTTAAACAATAACGATTCGTATAATTTTTTTAAAAACTATAACGACGGAAGTGAACATATAATTATAGGGCATACCGGTACAAATGTAATGGATATACAAATTTTAATAATGCCACCCACATTGAGTAATTAACCAAAACAAAATTATATTTGTTATAAATGTACAAATAGTTGTATGTATGTACATATGTACATAATTAGGTAGATGTGCTAATGTAAATATTGTACGTTAAGTAAATCATGTTTGTGCTAAATTTTAATTTATTTTTTATTTCGAAAAATAATCTCAGTAACAGTAAGTCCATATCTCTGGAAAATTTAATTGAGTATATTTTAAATTAAATTACATCATTCCATAATTTCAGTCAGTCTATTAAATTTTACGCTCAATCCATTTTTCACTCAAATAGTAATAATTGTTTTTATATTATTATATCCATGACATGAATTCGAATAAATGAATAGTTTTGGCTTATTTCAAGTTGAATAGTAATTTCGTCAAGTTTAGAAATTTTTGGTAATATACTTGAAAACTAAAAAATACAAGTTATTACAAATTTAAGTCACAACGTGCGTAACGCACACTCGAAAGTTATGAACTAAAAGGATTAACTAAGGCGATTTTATAGTAAACTTTTTATAAACTTTTCTATCAATTTTTAATAAAACTTTGATTTCTTCGACGCTAAATCTTAAAACAAATTAGCAAAGCGTATGATTTAAAATTCAAAAGAAATGTGACCTAATTAACCATATTTTGGCCTAGAAAAGACGAGGTAAACTCCGAGTCAAGGACCGTGAATATTAAAGAAAGAGCTTCGCTTCTAGAATAATCCACAATTGATAATGGATAAAAGTTTAATTTATTATTTAACGAGTTAATACTCTAATTTTAAAACCAAATTATGCTCGACGTGTTTACCACATTTAATTTATATCTTAATTCCCAGTAATGCTACAACTTGTCTAGCAGAGCTATTTAACAAAATGTGTCAAAGCTGTTTACGCTCATAATAAACCAAAACACATGCAATTCCACTTTACTTTTCGTATTTTTTTTACTATTAAAGAGATAAAACTACATATCTAAATGTACAACACATATAAATTTAAATCTACGACGATTTTCTTCTCTAAATTGAGAACAATAACAACAACTAATTGTTATTTTGTTGTAGAGTTTGTTAAGATAAAAAATTAGAAAAAAAATAAATAAATAAATTAACTTCGCGCGAATAAACAATAATAATATATTGACGCACGATATGTTAAATATTTACATACAAAAATAGTTTAGTGTTTTAAAAGCTTAGTGTTTGTAATTTCACTTAAAAAAATCTAATTAAAAATAGTAGAAGTAGTAAAAAATATTACAAGTGATTTTCAAATATTTTATAAAAAGAATGAGTCAACTGCTAAACACGTGATTATTTGTTAAAATATTCGGTTTGGAATTTTTTCTAGTATTTGCTTTTCGATTCGTCGTTATGCAATACACAATCATAGAGGAGTTGAAGAAGAACCCCATAATAATTAATTATGCTATATGTCTTACAGTATTAACCTTTCAAACAAATTAGCAATTTATGTCATATTTTTATTTTATAATAAATCTTCTCTGTGAATTTTAATTTTACTGTTTTGATACTGGTTGATAATGTTGATTTACTCATATCCGGTTTTCTATTCAGTATTCATTCGTAATCCACCTACAAAAGTTTCTGTTTCTGTTTCTGTTTTATAAAAAACTAAGATCATCTTCAATATAATCATAAAAATATTATATAGTTAATTGTGTATAGTATGTCACGTATTTTCATTACGATTATAATATTGTTTATATTATTATGTCATCAATGAGATTTACCAACATATATTTTTAAAGCATTAAAACAAATATATGTTGTACATATATAGTTCCTATATAACTATTTTACCGCAGCACAATTTTTTTGGACCGAAAAGTAATTTCAACAGTGTTCCACTACACATCTAAGTGTTCGTTATTTATTTTTTGAGTGTATTCAAATTTAACATCTCAGTGATGTTACGCGGTTACTTAACAATTCAAAATAAATTTTGCGATAGTAATGTGCTACCTGAATTTTAAATTTACCAACTTCGTATGTGTCGAACAATCGTTAATTAACATCTCAAAAACCATTCAGAATTTTAAGTATTTTCGTTGTAATTTTAATTCCTTAGTGCCAATTTAAATATTTTAAGATAATAATCATGCTGTGCTCTTTTGAGAAACATGTTAACTAAATTGTTTGCGATTTTAAGTTATAAATTAAAATTATTCGCAAAACCGTCTTCACAATTTCAAGTACAACATTTTTCGTTTTCCAAATATTATATTCCATTACCCAGGAAATTTTAAAAAATCCTACTAAACAAATGTTGTTATTGCTATAAGTGCAGAGCCATAATTATTGATCTTAAATTTTAAAATCTGTCAATCCTGTCAATTATATAAAGATAAATCGGAGCTAGTGGTGATTAACGGAAGCGGCGGCACACGGCAGCAGACAGAAAATCTGTGATATTGAATTTTAGAATCTCCTGCGCACAGAACTATACCAAGATTTCCATTTAGAAATATTCGAGTGAAGAATAATAATAATTCTCTAGTTCACTGTTTCACAATGTATCCGAAATTATGGTGAGAGTGTTTTTTAATTAAATTAGATATGGCATTAGAAAAATATATTGAACTAGAAGTAATTCTGCTTACTAACTTCCAATGATAACTCCAATTTGACTCGTATAATTACGAGTCCCTTTACGCTCTCCTAAGTTGCAAAGTTTTGCCAATAAAGAATATACGATAAACCTACGAGTATGAGTTTTAGTATCAACATATCGTTTTCGAGATAGCGCATAGCGAGATATTCTTGCCAACGAATTTTGTAACACCAGATGTATAGTTCTATGTTTTTGGTAGACTACACTGTTTTAGTTTTAGCAGCAATAACTCTTAAATGATGGATTTTACAACACATTTCATAAATTTTGAAAGTTGCTTGGCCTGTTTACAAATTTTGACCAGGTTTCAATTCCGCTATTTCGCGTTCGCGTTTTTACTCTTATTGATTTCACGAAGATGGCAAAAATATTCAAGACACACATACATTGTTTTACCGATGTTATCTGGTACTGTCACAGTCAGTGCGACTAAAGTACGAAAAACTTGAGAGATGATTGTAAGATACTTCATATCCTCAATATTGCTTCCATTTAGTTTTCATAATATCCCTACAGGCCAGCCAATCAAGAAAAAATTCACGAAATTCAAAAGCCATTTAAAATTTATAACTTCACATCTACTGGCGTATACTAGGTAGCCTACCACTAGCATTTAGGACAATGTATTAATTCTCTTCTGTTTGTATCTGTCGAACCACGAAGTTGTTTATGGAGATTAGTATCCAACCATATCCTAGCCTGTTCATCATAATCAATGGAGTGTTCTTTGATCACAATATAAAATGGTACTACCATGTATCGTAGTTGGAGCGAGTTCAGCCCGCAGAATCGTATGCGCAAAAATGTAAATAATCTGAGACACCAGCTTGAGATTAGCTTAACTATATGACAACTTTTATATAGCCATTACCCACTCTGACAAAACACGAATGAGAAAAACCAACAGAACATATCATTATGAAACGATGGCAGTAGATCTCATGATGGTTTTGGTTTAAGTTATTATTTGGTTTGCTGGTTACATCGAATATTTGCACAACCAAGTCTGAAATAACGTTTGAATTTGATTTTTCAAGTTCTGGTAAAGTTGCGTTGTACATAAATTCCGATGGCGGCTCTGGAAGCGAAATAGTTGCTTTCATACGTTTAGCCAGTTAATCTACTGAGCAGTACTCAAGACTTAGTTTTCTTACCATTGATTCCAAGTTCCAACCATATCCTAGCCTGTTCATCAGACTCTATTAAAACCTGCGTCGAATCAACTGAAGCACGATGATTTTCCACTGCAGTTTCAACTGAAGGTTGCTCCTCATTGAATATGAAGATGACAATCTTGAATAAATTTAACAAAGCATTTTTGTTTGTTTTTGGCACGCTTTGAATACTTTGAATAGAATATGCGAAGCTGCCAAATACCCATTTTATGAAATCATTGTTTATTTTGACTGTATACTCTATGACTTCCTAAATAATTTACACAAGGCGCTAAAACACTTTACTATAATTGGAAATTTTAACCGCAATTAGTTAATCTACGCACTACTAAATATATAGCCACATAAATGACTAGAGATAAGCTACAAATTAGTTAATTAGCTAAATTCTAGTCTGCCATTGCTAGTGAGTTAATGGTAGATTAGCTAATCAACTCATTAACTTAAAGCCTATAGTTGTTTCTGCAAGATTACTAAAGTTAGGAACCTGAAACTGATATTTTTGCGTACTACCTAAAAAAGTAATAACATTTTAGTAAACCATCTATTCTATATGTACTAACAACTAATGTATTTTGGACTAAAAAAATCGTTTGATAACTTTTCAACAAATATTCGCAAGCGGAAATATATTACTTTTGTCTGACATTTTTCATAGGTTTTATTTATAACCCTGATCTCGTTTATTCTGTTGTATTCGCTCTTAGTTTTTCTTAAACTAGAGTGAACTGTTGTTTTATTGTTTGATAAAATTGGACATAATATTATTGCAAAAACTTTAAATTAAATATACGGGCAGCACTCATGAGGTGACTAAAAACGGTTTAGCGAATTATTTTTAATTCATATATAAATATCAAATAAAACTTTGCGATGCCAAATTTTAGTCGACCTTGCCAATCATTCACATAACAAAACACACGAAAAATTGTCTTGCATCAGTCTTTTTTTCGTGTGGTTTACTATGTGAGTCCTTAGGAAAGTCGAATAAAATTATCGATATTTTATTTTTTTATAAAATTTTATTACAACATTACAATATCATGAATTTGACACACTATAGCTAATCTCGATAAATTCACTAATCGCAGGCCCTATAAGACTGTCATTGTTATAAACAGGTAATCTCAAAAATTAAAGTTTTAACAACAACAACAAAATAACATTTAATAATTTATCTTTGACAGACAACATTATTTTCATAATACTCAAGAATTTTAAAGAAAAAAGTGAGTTCGACTGACACCTTCCATAAATGAGATCCCTATAATTTTTCCAATTTTTAACCCCCGGGGTACATTATCATATATATGATGATAGCATGTCTTTCCATTCTATTGATGCCGAACTAGTGAACCTAAAATTTATTTGGATAAAAATGATTGTTAGTTTCACGGCTATAGTTTATCAATTTCGTATAAACTAGCCCCATAATATTCCTTACTAATGGAAATGATAATAGATAATTTCTTTGAAGAATTAAAGCACAAAAACGTGTAATGATGTAAAAATTGAAGCAGTGCTATGCGAGCTACAAGATAACAAGATAAGAATAGTATAGTAAAAAAACGTTTCTTCCAAATTTTCGCTACTTGACCCTAAAAATTATATTATTATTCATAGAAGAACGAGTAATATATGAATTATTATTCATATATTACTCGTTGACACTATAATTCATTTATGCTTTTATCCTCTACACCACTTCAGTATTCAATACTTAACGAAAATATTTGAAAATCGTATTTCAAGGACATGATGTCCTCTTTTATAAATATTCAGTAAAAAACATATATATTTAACCAGATATTACTTGCCCCTCAGGTGCCATTCTTAGTTCTCTAGGATTATCACCGTTATGGCCAAACTCACAAAATGGCGAGAGGAATTACAGCAGATTATACAATATAAAACAAATATGTGGGCCTTATTAAATTTATTATTATTATTAGGCCATGTATAAGTCGTGTTTTTTTATTCAAAAATTTTCTTCGAACTCGAATATTTTTAAATGAAAAACTCAACTATAAATTGAGTCGCAATCGAATTTATTCTATATCAACAATTTTGGATAGAAAATAGTAGATCGGTTGTGTTATTGTGTAGTATAAAAACATCAAAAAAACTCGTGTGTAAAAGTTATAAATTTAACAAAAATCAGTAAAATTTATTGCACATTCACTAAACCAAAGATCTCAGCGAGTATGCTAGCTCGGTCACGTTCTGCGTGCTGATCCGGAACGAATTTTGCGAGCGATCACTGAAAGGAGAGCCACCATATGGTAGACGCAGAAGTCGTTGTAGGCGACGATGGTTTCACGATGTAGAGAACGACATGGCTTCTTCAGATTATCTAAGGCAGTATGAAGTTTTTGCTCAGGATCGAAACCGTTGGAGCCAAATTGTTGATACCGTAAGGGGCTGTAATGGCCATTAAAAACTGTTATTATTATTTATTATTATTATACATAATATTCGGATCTATTACTTTCCCGTAACATATATAACCACAAAATCTGCAGCAATATGAGATGAGTTTTGGTTTCAGGGTCTGGCCGAATTTTGTTGATAACTGATGTCCTCTTTTATTTTTATTTTTTTTTTTCAGAATGTCAATAACATAACTTAAATCTAATAAGATCATTAAAATTCACCAGAATTATGTAAAATTGGAAAAAGTTTAATTTGTAATGAAAAATGATTAATTTTAATTGTAAAAAGTTTAATTTCATCATGAAAAAGATTGCCATCAATTTGGAAATAGTTTCGTTTCTATGAAAAAGTTGCGTTTAACTTGGAAAAGGTTCAATTTAACCTTAAACAAGCAAATTTTTATTTATGTAATATTTAAAATAATAAAGCAATGTAAACTAACAGTGCTTTATTATTTTAAATAATACATAAAAGAAAAATAATTAAAGAGGACATGAGTTGTGAAAAAATATTCACCCCGAAACCGAAACTAATCTCATATTGCTGCAGATTTACTGATTATAAATGGTGTTTCATTTCGAGGTATATAGAACTTTAAGTTACAGCGACAGTGACAGCCGATTTGACAGCTAACATTTGAATTTTGGTAAGTTTGGTTTGCCTTTTCATAATGAATAGACTTACGCCAGAGCAGCATAATAATGGTTCAGTTCGCGAAACATAGTCGTACATCAGAGCAGCTAATTCAATTAACTATGGCTTGCTTTCGCACCACGTTAACTCTAACTGATAATACGCGTCCCGTAAGACCCCATACGGTGATTTATGGTCCGAAGGAAACATCGGACTATATGTGTTCAAAAATGATAATGATGAAAACGTTACAGTCAACGGATACCGGTATAGAGACATCATTACTAATTTGTTTGTGCCTCAATTAGATGGTATTGACATCAAAGACATGTGGTTCCAACAAGACGGGGCCACATGTCATATAGCATGCGATAAAATTTATTTACTGAAACAAACATGAACGATTAATATCGAGAAATGAACCTGTCAACTGGTTACTGCGTTCGTATGATTTAACACCGCTGGATAATTTTCATTGGGGAAAGTACACATTCGACATGTTATTGCCGAAATGCTGCGAAGACTATGATCGAAAATTGGAGCTCCAGATGACGCCATGTATATATGCACTAGCTGTGGTGGCCATATGTCTGAAATCACATTCAAATATTAATGGCATAAAATTATCTTTGAAATAAAGTCACATTCGGGGCCATTAAAATTATTTATCTGCGTTCTATTTAAATTCAAAGTTGTATATCTCGAAATAAAACATATTAGGTTTAATCACCGGTTATTATATATAATCGCCGATGGGTTTGGTGAATGTATTAAATTTCACTGATTTTTGTTAAATTTATTACTTCTACATAATTGGCGAAACTTATATTCGCCAATCGGCGTCTGTAACAGCTGGTTTTATATTTCTATATATACCTACTGATGGTTAATTAAAACAGATTTAAAGGCCATTACTGGCCCCTTACTGAGTCAACAATTTGGCTCCAGCGGTTTCGATCCCGAGCATGGTCTTCATACTGTCTAAGACAATCTGAAGAGGCCAAGTCGTTCTCTACACCGTGGAGCCATCGTCGCCTGCAACGACCTCTGCGCTTACCATATGGTGGCTCTCCTTTCAGAGATCGCTGCACAATTCGTTCCGGATCAGCACGCAGAACATGCCCGAGCAAGCGTACTCACATCCACTGCCAGCTGCCAGCTGCCAGCTGCCAGCCGCACTTTAATATCCTCACCCACACTGTTATCGTGAGTGATAAGAGAACCTAAATATTTGAACCTCCTCACTCCCTCAAACGTGTGGTGGCCACTACTAAAATCTGGTGTGCCATTGTCCCTAAAGCCAGAGATCAGGTATTTCGTTTTGGACTCATTGATCTGAAGTCCAACTGAAGCTGAAAACTCTACAAGCGGATCAAGTATTCACTCCGTTGCTATTCAGTCCAATCACGCATATGTCATCTGCATATGCAAGCACCTGACTGGCGATATAAAATGTTACGCTGCGGTGTTTCAGTTTTACAAAAGATGTACTCCAACATGAGATTAAAGAGTATCGGGGACAGAGCATCTCCCTGCCGAACCCCCGAGTTAACTACAAAACTTGTCGATAGCCTGTTCTCAACTTTAATATTCCTAGGTATTCCAGGGCAGACCACAAACTCTCTCGATTGATCGAGTCATAGGCCTGCCGGAAATCCAGGAACACCTGATGTACGGGGATGGATGTCTCATAATATTTAGATAGAACCATCCGCAGCGAAAAGACCTGATCGGTGACTGATCGATTCGGACGTAATCCTCTTTAATAGTCACCAACCAAGCCCTCTGCTAGAGGAGTGATTCTATCCAATATAATGTATGACAGTAACTTGTATGCTGTGCAAAGGAGAGCTATACCGCGATAATTTTCACACTTCAAGCGGTCTCCCTTCTTGAAGATGGGGCATATCGCGGCCACTTTCCATTCGTCAGGCATATCTTCGGTTCGCCATACTAATCGAATAAGTCGAAAAGACAGTTCCACAAAGTATCCCCTTCGAATATCAAGAGCTCCCAATTAATGCAGTCCACTCCAGGTGAACGGTTTCGTTTCAATCTCTGCATGGCTTTAGTAAATTCCTCATGGGATGGCTCCTCAGTGCAAATCTTCGCAGCCTGTATTAGAGTGGGCTCAACAACAGTCTGCGACGCATGATGGACACTAAGCAGGTCAGTAAAGTGTCCACTCCATGCGTGAAGTACTGCGTCGATGTTGACACAGAGGTTTCCATCCCGGTCCCGAATGGCGGTTGACGTAGGCCTGAAAGTATGGTGCAGTGCAGTAATTCCTTTAAAGAAATTACGCGAACTGCGCTCATTGCTGAGTTGTTGTACTTTCAGAACCTCGGCCTTCCACCATTCTCGCGTACTGATGGTTATTTTTGTAATTAGAGAGCGAAGCGAGGGAGTGCAGCGATCCGATATATATCTGCTTAAAAGTATTATAGTAAACGTCGGTAGCCGTAGACTATTTTTAATAACCCAATTCTGAATTGAAATAAACAAAAAACAGAAAAAAAATTAATATTTCATTACGATTTATTATTTTAGCCAAAAGGGTTTGGTGATTATGTATAATCACCGGTAAAAGTGAATAATTTATTTATTACTTTGACCGTAACGTATATCTATGAATGACACACAACGAATTTCATGAGACATCTATTGATAAATTCTAAAATTTAAAATGTGAACCTAATTTAGCCAGGTAATACATATTTATTACCTAACCTCAGCTAAGTTAACTTTACTAGGGATGACAAGCAGTTTAGATCTAGTATATAGCTTTTCCATGTTAAAATGAGCTTTTGCCAAGTTAAACGCCACTCTTTCCACAACTCACGTCGTCTTTTAATTTAAATTTATATTTTTCTTCTTAAAATAATTTTTCTTCTATCGGTTGGTCATAAACACTCGACGGAGAATGTCGAGTATCCTATCTATCCTCCGTCTCAAATTTTCAATGAATGTATTGTGTTTGGTTTTAATTTTTATGGTAGGGCAATATGTACTTATGTGTGTGTATTCTAAATAAAATCCGTGAATTGTGATTGATATTATTGCAAACAAAACATTGGATTTATCAAAAGAGTGAATGTACTTCTTATGTATGTACATAATTACAAAAAACAAAGAAACAAAAACAAACAAAAAAAGTCGAAAAAAAAGACAACAGCTTATAAGTGAATTATACCGGACGATTTGTGTATATGGCGTTATTTAGAAATGAATATGATTTTCATTTAAAGTGATATTAAATTGAAAAGGAATCTGGTGAATATCTGATATAAAACGTAAATAGAAGCGTTTTTGGTATCAAGATGGGATAATACGGTAAGTTTTGTTAAATTATCTGCGTTAAAGTTAGGTTAGATATCAAAATAAAACATACCCATTTATGGGTATGCGGAAAATTGTGTTCCAATTGGAATTGTTTTTAAAATTAAAGGTGCGTTTGTTTATTAACAGAACTTCAAGTTCTATAAGAACATCGGGAATAATACTGGGAAATTTTATTTAGTTTAACCAATATATTTAATTTAAGTTCTATTTATTTGAATAAATTTCAACTTCTAACTATATTTTTTGACGTCTATTGTGAAATAATACAGGTATCAAGCATAAAACAAAGAAAAATATTTGTTTAAAATATTTCCTTTTAAAATTTCCCTTTTTTTCGAGTTCGTGTACTATGAATTTATCGCGAACTTGAAAAAACCAATGTTTTATCCAGAACATTGAAAAATAAAGTTAAATTTTATTTTATTTCGATAATAGTGAATTAAAATGTGTAGATTAACATTAAAGGTATCTTATTTATTAATAAAAAATTAAATTCATTTGGATTTTACTGAAAAAATGAGAAAATTCTTATCCAGAACTTGATTCCAATAAGAAAATTTTTGAATTAAAAAACACGACTTAAGTAGATTTACAGTAAATTTCAATTAATATAATTTAAATTATATTAAATTATTTTAATTTATATAAGTCAATATTCAACTAGATTTGCTGAAATAATTTATTTAAAACAGAATAAATTCTTCAAGAAATTTGAAACAGCCGATGAATACGAAGTTAGTTATAGTGGGTGATATCGATGTACTGGAGCAACTGCTAGGGAGAGCATTTGCTATTAATGTGTGGTAATTGCTTGGAAGCAATAGTAGGATCCATCTTAGAAGTCACATGTTAATTTTACTTATTTTGTATATGTACGACCATTTATTTTATCTTATACATACATACATACATACATGATACATACATATTTCTTATATTTTTTATTATTCTTATATTTCTTGTGTTTCTTATCTTATATTCGTATTTTTCTTTATTTTAAGGACTATTCTTGTTTGTTATATTTGTATTGTATTTGCTATATATTTATTGTATTTATTTTATTTTAGTTAAGTAATATATTAAGTAATTATGTATCGTTGTTGGTATACTTTAGAATAATGATTGGTTATATTATAGGATCCTGGAGTCATATAGAATATCAGGTTTATACTTTTACTGGTGTAAACTTAACAAATTTTCTTCCTTGAATGTTTATGTAATTCGGGTGTCTGAAACCGAGTCAATTTCTATCATACTAACTCAACCTATTCAAATCCTCTTTATGTTTTATGTAAATGGGTGTTCGGTGAGGCCCCTCGTCCTGCTTAAAGCTTAATCGAACATTCATTAAATTGATTTTTCTTCTATTATTTTACATAATAAAGTTTTGGAAATAAGTTTAATTTAGTTGTTTGTATACTTCTACAGTTTAATATTTTACGAATTTTTTTATTGAACTACTACGAAATAATTTTAATATTATTATTAATTAGTTCAATTATATTCAATTTGAAAATAGTTTCCTTAAATTAGGAAAATTTTGAAACATGATAGAGTAAACTAGCTCATTGAATGTAGAGCCAAATATTAATTAAATTATAGTTACGTCATCAAGGCGTAGATATAAAACTTCACTCTACTAAAATTATTAAAAATAAGCCGAATTATGTTAAATCAAAAAATCGCAATTTTAAAAAAGTTTAATTTCATTTGGAAAAGTTTGCTGTCAATTTGGAAATAATTTCGTTTACTTCAATTTTAGTTCAATTTAACCTGGAAAGGCTATACATATGTATATACATATATGTGCCATTTGTAAACCTTATTATAATTTTCGGGTAATTACGAGTGGTTTTTTTTCACAACCACCCGCAACAACGAAATTAAAAAAAGTGTAAAATAAATTCTATACAAAATTATATTTTTTACTCAGTATACTAAGAAAAATTTATAATCATAAAATAAAATGACCAACACTTCCGGTCCAATACATGGAATTTGTGATTTGAAAAATTTTCCACAAGTACTTCCTCACAATAATAATATACGAGTACTTTAGTAGTACCTACATTACATTTATATACAGAGTAGTTCAGTAACTAAGTGTATTTTATTCTCATCCAAATAAATATTGATAATTAGCAGAATATATATTTACATTCACATTTTTTTTCTTTCATTTTGCCAGACTAATAGACGGCAAATTTTTTTATACGCGTATTTTATTTTACTTATACTCAAATTATTATTATTATTATTTTTTATTTCTTAATTCATTCTCTTTTTTTTTTAATTTTTGTGAAGTAAAAAAAAATAATAATCTCTCTTTCATTATTTAAAAATAAAATACATACCGCGTCTTATATTATCATTAATTAATTTTTTTTTCTTCTGTTTTTAAGAAGAAAACAAAAATTAAAATAAATTTTACATTTCGAATAAAATAATATGTATTAAAAACGAGGTTTATGGATTTTGTTTCAAAAATATGTTTCTGTTAATAAAATGATTAATAATATATTTATTTTTTATTTTTTACACAAATACTGGAAATTTAATTTTTGAGATTGTAAAAACATTTTCTCAATATAAAAAAAAATATACGAAATATGTACGATGTGTACATACATATATACATATATATGTATACATATATGCATATCGCAACGTTGTGATGTTGATGTTGATGCTGATGATGATGGTAAATAAATAGATGTGTATAAATCGGATCGAGGAGGAAGGTGTATCAAAATTAAATTTAACAATTTATCAAGAAGGCTAATAAAAATATTCTTTAGGTTTTTTGCATGAAATTAGATATTTTTTTTTAAATAAATCATTCTTCCGTCTGCTGTTTGTTTATTCTTTAATTTTTTTATAACAATTTTTTTTTTTTTTGTATTTTTGGTTATTTATGAATTTGTTTTATTTTCATCATATTCTTTATTTTTTCTTATTATTTACCAACTTTTTATTGTACAGGTGGCTTTGTGAAAGAATGTATGTATATATATATATATATATATATATATATATATATATATATATATATATATATATATATATATATATATATATATATATATATATATATATATGTATGTATATATCTCTCTATATACGTTTTTGTCTTGAAAATTTTATAAAAATAAATAAATAAAATATTACTGTACATTCACTTTAAAACCAAAAGTAAAGAAAGATAAGAAGACGCAAAATAAGTAGACATATTGGTGCCGCTATTCCAGAAACTAAAATTTATTAAAAATAAAATATTAATAATGATCATCATCATTAAAATTAATTATAAATATTTCAGTTATTTTTTTGTTTTTATAGACAACAATTTTATAATTTTTCTATCGGTCAGAGTCGCATTTGTTCTCGTTTACTTTCTTGTTTTTATGGTTTCTTATAATATTATCAACAATTGGATTTTATTGGAGCAAAAATTTGATTAACTATTTAGTGATGATGTTAGATTAGATTTTTTGACGCCTAATTTTGAGATGGTCCGGTGAAGTAGGTATATATTTCACGTTTGGTTTGTTTTTCATCGTTAAGGAATTTTTGTATTCTTATTTTTTATGATTGATGTCTGTATATGATTGGCTCTGTATGTACATAAGTATATAATGTATGTAGTTACAACAACAACAAAATATTGGATTGCAATTGAGAATTACAATCACGTGGCGCCTTTTCACTGTGCGACTACTACTTCTTTTATGTATATATTTATAGCTTTGATAGGTCACGTACGACGATGTGCGCCACTCCCTTGGAATGATATGATTATTAATAAGCTTATATATTTTGTAAACGGTAAAAACATTGCATACTGCTGACCAATCTCAACAAATTGAATTTTTTTTAGCGATTATTATTTGGAACAATTAATTATAAATGGAAGATGAATTATATTTGAACTCTCCACATTATAACTACATTTTTATATAGATTTATGTAGATTCTGGGTATCACTCTAACTTTACAAACTTGTTGATATTAAAAATATTTTAATTCCAAAAGTAAAACACCTTCCATTTTTCTGGTCAGTAAACTTATTTTTTTTGTATAACATATAAAACTTTGATCCTTGCAAATGCGTCTTTTTATTTATATTACCTTGACATTTATGTGATTGTGTATGTGAATATAATTGTAAATATCAATATTGAGATGTTGTACGACACTCGGAATTTATATTTTACAATTATACTCCCAAAACTTAGGAAAGAATTTAGCACAACCAATCATCATCATTGGTTTAGCCCTCTACTAATAATATTGCCTAATAACTATATATACATACATATACAATATAAATGTATGCTACAGGTTATTTAGCGCCGCTGGTCATTCATGTGATAAGTTATTTATAAAAATTGAATAATAATTATTTAAATATTTTGTTGAAATCTTGTTGAATTAATTTAGTCAACCAGAAATCGTCGTAAATTTACATTTTATCGTTCCATTCGACGGTATTAATCGTGTCAAAAATAATACATTTATTTTATACGTATATATATATATATATATACATACATCGAAATAAAATCACGTTAAATGCAGTGTGAATTAAATTACTACATATAGTTTTATTTATTATATATATATTACATTTATTACAAGTTTATTTTAAAGGTATTTAGTTTTAGGTCTTCCACTATCTGCCAATCTACTTTATACGTACATATATACATATATGTACACATATTTATAGATTAAATTATTTTTATAAAAATATTTATTATTAAAGCAAATATAAAAATATGAAATAAAAAATACCTAATAAATTTATTTAGCAAGTTTACAGTTTAAATCAATAAAAGAATCAAACATATATGTATGTATATAAATATATATACGAACTGGATTGTTGGAAACATACTTCAAATCAAGTTAATTTAAATGAGAAGATTTAAATATATTTAAAAAATAATAATAATAATCGAGCTGTAATTCAAGTCTTAAGTCTTTCTTCTAAAACCAATTTTATTGATAGTGTGCTATCATCGCAAAAAATCTTGAAATTAATTACAACTATATACAAAATAAAAATCTATTTTCCTTATCTCGCGCGCTTTAATCCGAAATAATTTAAGATCATATCACTAAAAATCATTGTAATAAAAAAGCAGGTTATAATGAAAAAATTATATTTCTCTCACTCTCAACTAACAAAATGTATATAATTATTATTTATTTTAATATTATTATTATTAAAATTTATTATTACATTAATATTTTTTTTTTTTTTTAATAATTTTAATGCCACTTGAATGGAGCACTCAAAATGTGATGGAGATTAAACATTAAAAATGAAAAGAGTAAAAAAAATCTCCAAAACGAATTAAATTAAACCAGTAGAGAGTTGATCGTAGACATAATCACATCGTTTTTAATTAAATTCACAATTTTTAATTAACTTAAAAAAGAAAAAAAAATTTAGTTATCTTTAATATATCAATTAAAATGTACAAAAACACTGAAAACTTACATACTTGAATACATAATTATATATACACGCATAATTGTCCGGGATATTACAAAATTAAACTCTTCCTATTCGGTGACATTTTATATAGTATACTTTATTTATACTTAAGAATTTATTGTTTTTAACTCGTTGGTTTCACTTATTTTGATATTTCAAAATATATTACAACAAAAAGTTTAATTTACAGAAAGAGTGATTTTGATAATATACATATAAGCTTTTTGAGTGAATTTTTGTTGTTGTTGAATATTTTATACTTTATATGTGATATTTTAAGATGTTATTTATATATGTGTGGATATCAAAAGTGATAAAATAAATAAGGAAGTGAAGTTTTTTTTTTAAATTAAATTAAAATTAAAAAATTTCTTAAAAACAAAAGGAAATTTTTTTAAGATATTTTGCTGTTTTTTTATCGAGTGAAAAAATAAATAAATTGTTTTGAGTGGTTTTCCGCAACAAAAAAATTACGATTTTCTTATACATACCTACATAATATTTGAAAATATTTTTTGTGCTTTTGTATTTAAGTTTTTTTTAATGTTTGTGGTAATGACAAAATTGAATAAAAAAAATACTATTTATATAATAAAAAATAATAAAACAAAATTAATAAAACGAGATAAAAGAAGTTTTATAAAAAAATTTAAGTAAAACATAAAGATAATAAGAAAAAAAAAACTAAATTGAATAAAAAAAAGAAAATTATTTTCTTAAATATACACACACACACACACACGCACACACAATTTTTACTAGATTTTTATTATTATTATTTTACACTATAACATCGCGGATCATTTTGGGTTACCTATACACGCATCAAAGAGTCGCAATTAAGGTAAATTAAAATTAAAATGTTTATAATATTTATAATTTATCAACATTCAATATAATATTATATATACATGTATATATATACATATATATATATGTTATTTAAATCAGAAAAAATATGATAAAATCAAAATGGCGAATAAGAAGAAACAAAGAAAGTTTTCTTTGCTTGTGTCGCCATATTTGTTGAGTTTATATTATATTTTTATTGATCTCATTATAGTTTTTCTGGATTTATATATATTTTTAAAACTATGCAATAAAAACAATTTTTAATTTTTTTAAACAACAATATATACATATATAACGCAGTGAAATGTCAAATAAAAAGTCAAACATGTACAATAATAATGTATGACAGCGCGATCATAAATTATTTGGTTAAAATGACTTAATTTACACATTTCAGAATATACCACGTGCTTACTTGTTATCATATTTTTAAATAATATTTTGCTCATTTATTAAATTTATATATATTTTTTTGATAAATATTATTAGAAACGGATTTTCTACATGCGCATCCCTGAATATTTAATTAATGCGCGCTAAAATACTCGCTTTCGCATTAACTAAAACAATAAGATATTGTTTAAAATACAAAAATAACTTGCAATCAACAAATTTTGAGCAAACGATAAAAAATGAAAGAGTGACTTGACTTACAAGGTTATATTATTATAATAGTCGTTCAAATATATAATATTCAAACCATGTTTTATATTTATTTGATGTCACTTTGATCTACATATATTGATCATGAACGATATCTTTCTACTTCATAACTGTTAATTACCCGATCTTTATAATATATTATTATTAGCAATATTTCAACAAAGCGATTTTTTATGATTATTCAAACACGAACTTTCTAAAACCAATATCAAATCACAATTTTGCCAAAAGCTCCAGTTATTAATAAAAACGCGGGAGATTCAGAAATTTAAAATTAATCCATATTCTATTTAATTTTTAAATTAATTTCTAACCTGTCGCTGAAGAACATCTCAAGTTGTGTACTTTATAATTTTACTAACCAAAATCAAATACAAAATTTACGTACGCAAATATTGAAACCGCATACACAAATTGAATCGTTCTGAATCAATATTTATGGTCAGTCGTGGTCATGTAAATATTGAAATTATGTAGCCAGTTAGCCACTTATCAATAAATTAGACATTTCACAACTATAAAATCTTTCATTGTTTATTTTATTTATCTATAAAGCTATATATATGTACATCATATATGTATATGTAGTAACAATTTGTTAAATCTGTACTATTAAATAAATAAATATTTACTACTCTGGAATAATGTTTCCATTAGCACTTGGCGGGGAAGCCGCTACGCGTACGTATTATGATAACATTGATTTTGCCACATCTCTATATAATTTTGATGGCAAAATTATTTTTATTTTTATTGATCTGATCACACAACCAGTACCAGTAAATTTAAGTTACTATCTAACATAACATATTTATTATTAATATTGTTATTATTATTATTATAAATATATTAAATATATTTTCGTGCTCATAAAACAGAACCTGAATTAAAATCTATAAAAAACATTTAAATGCAGAATTATAATTTAGACCTTGAACCCGAATATTTTAAGATTATTAAATAGGTGATATATCCAAAATATTATTCCGCAAAATCAATAAAAATTTGTATATATTCTAAAATATATTAATATTTGTGTTACAATTTTGAAAAACAATGATTTTGGGGCGCCAGATAGTTTTATGGAATTTATTTAAATATTTTAAGATGATACTATAAAAATATCTCGACGAATAGATCATAAATTGTTTTTAGATTCTTACGATATCATAATCGAAATTATTATAACAATTTTTTGATTAAAAAATTTGCACCACATAATATCTAGGTTACACAATTCGGATTCGGATTGCTTAATTGTCTTCACATATTTTAATCAATTAATTTAAATTGATCAAATCAAACCAAAAATATTAATTTAAATAAGCTTCGCTCGATAAGCATATAATCAATGACTGATCAGTTGATAAAATTGTCGATGATATCATTTATGGTTTTATTTGTGGAATTTAGAACTTGTTTTAACTCTAAATTTATACCGCTAATTACAATTTTTAGTTTGTAACTCTCTAAAATGTATACAAATATATAAAATATAACACACAAGAATACTAATTACAATATATTTTGGTGATTTAGTAAATTTATTAGATATCATAATTTTTGATCTATTAGCATCAATTTCGATTTACATAAACCATATAGGATTAACTTCTTCTTAGTCATATCAGTAAGAGTGTCGTTTCTCGGACAACAAATTGTTTAGAATTTTGACTGGAGGTATAGAGGGTTGATTACAAATTTCAGCATGCCGGTACAAATAAATTAAAATAGCGTTGAAGCCTCAAATGTAATATCAAAACTATTGAAAATATCAACTAAATTGTTTTTGTTTAAAAAAATTAGATAAAATAAAACTACTAATCTAATTTTAAAATATTTCACAAAATGTATTTTAAATTTAAATTTTTAAATTATTAAATTAAAGGTTTTGAAACATTTAATTTGTTAAATACATACACAATATACATACTCGAAATATTGGCAATGCTTTTCATAAAACTTTTATAAGTCACAATTTGTTTGAAGTTTAAATTTTAAAAATTAAAGCCGATAGAGATGAAAATTTTTAAACTACATATAGATAGTTTTTGTTCGATGTTATTTCTGTAACTAAAACATTGTTTTTTATGTTTAATAACAAAATTATTAAACTGAGTCCTCATCGAAATGGCTTACTTTGCTTGAATAACTGTGCGACAGAGTATTTCCATACATTTCTTAGTTTTGAAGATCCCGATCTAACTGATCCTTCAGCAGGTCGATCGGTTAAAGTAAGATCAGGTGAGTGCGACGGCTAAACCAATAAATTTAGCTTTTTCGAGAGATAGTTGAAGCGATTCATTCGTTCCGTACAATGTTGTCACCAATATCATCACAGAGCCACCTCCGCGTGCCTAACTGTAGGAATGACACAGCTTGGAAGCATTTCTTCTCGGGACACCGTCGAAGAAAACTCTTCTTTTTGACCCAGAAATTTTGAACTTCTAAATTTACCATTTCTCGTGGCCCTTTTCATAATTGAGTCGTTTCGGGTGGTTTGTCTGCGAAAGCAGTGATTCCTTCACAACAGTTCTGCCATTAAGTCCTTGATGTTTGAGGCACTTTTTCACCGTAATCAATGATAATTTATTTCTCCGCCAACTTTTTATTGCAGTTGAGTAAGCTTTTACTATTCTCATCCTCTTTCGCAGTGGTGATTGAAGTTTGCCCACGTCGAAGTTTGATTGAATCACTGCAGTATGTATTGCACGGTAAAAATTGGTCACGTAACGTGATAATGGATGCACGTAATTCGATAGCTATAGTTACAAGTTTTTGTCCATTTTTTTATACTTCCTGAAAGCTTTTTTCATTAAAAAAAATAATTTAACTTTAATATGAAGATGATACACCAGAAATCATTTCAATTTTTTTAAAATACAATTTAATAATTTACTGTTAACTTTAGGCTTTTCAGTATTTTGGTGATTTCCCGAAAAGGACGTACAATATGATCGAGCATTTAAGAAATTTAAGAAAATATTCATTAAAAAAAACAATTGAATTTCCTTAATTTTAATTGGAAAAAACTTATCGACCTAAAACTTTTGACCTGTAATGTAGATGTTGGGCGAATTTCGGCTAGCTAGAGGAGTTTAATTGTCCCTGCTTTACTTAATTAG
This sequence comes from Tipula unca, assembly GCA_951394425.1. NCBI lineage: Eukaryota > Metazoa > Arthropoda > Insecta > Diptera > Tipulidae > Tipula > Tipula unca. Next base: position 219,801,042 of record OX596381.1, read on the forward strand.
TTAATGTTGATATAAAATCGTGAATATGAATTTTGACAGTATTGAAGGTTTTTTGAAATCCTTCAACGTGTAATCACGCAGTAATTTCCGGTGGTGGAATTGAATAGATATAAATTTAAATGTATATGTACATTTATACATATCAATCATCATAAATGCAGAGAACATACTTGTGATGGAATTTTATTGACAAACTCAGGAAGCAAGTGGCTTGCATTCCAGCAAAAAGGATTGAATTTACCTGAATAAGCATTACAGAATAAAAACTGTAGGCTTTTAAAATCAATAAACAACAATTTAAAATGAAAATACTTTAAATTTATAAAACAATAATAATCTATATGCATAGACTAATTAAAAATTGACTACATAAATTAAACCGAAAAATATAATTTATAAGAATTATAATTAGCTGCATGTGCAAAAATGTACGCAATTTACTTTGTTTTTAAATTTATATCTATAGTACGAGTAGGTATATATGTTATCATAAATACATACATTACATAAATATATATTTAATTTAAAATACAATATTGTGTTTTGTGTCTGTTTGCGATTTATTTTATGAATTGAAAAAGAAATTTTCCATAAATGGATTTTGAAACTGTGATTGAAATTTATGATGAATGAATAAAAATTTAAAATATTTTTCATATATATTCTTTTAAAAAATTTCAGACTGCAAGACTGCAATACAGAATATAATTTTTATTTTATTTTTTGCTTTACTTGATTTTTATATTTTATTTCATTTGAACGACAAGTGACAATAAACATGTCCTGAAATTTTCTGGTTTTCATTCAATTTTAATATATTTTATTTAATTGAACGTGAGTAAAATTTGTTAAATAGTATTTTTTAGTTAGAAATTATTTAACAGAGTATAAAACATGTTGTTTTATTTATATGATTAATTCGGATGATGATCATATCGAACAAATAAAAACTGGATTATTTTCAATATTTAATATTTTTGTCGTATACTATATAAAATAAAAACAATTATATTTCAAGTGCTATTATATTGTATACATACATATGTAGGTATACTCATTAAAATTGAATTGAAATTATTTACATTTTTTGCTTCTCTCGCAGTACAGAATTAAAAATTATTATTTTATTGTTGTACTCGTATATATATATGAAGTTACAATTGATATGAATATAAATAAACAATTAATTGACTTTTTCAACATTTTTTGTGGATTTTATCAAGAGAGTTTATCAGTTTGAAAAACACTTTCAAATCCACTCAAAATATTGAAAATTAGTACAAATTTAAAAAAAAAAAACTTTCACCATTTCAAAATAACGAAAAACTAATAATTTTTTCCAAATTAAAAATATCCAGTAACCAGTTAGAGAAAACAGTATTTAAAGTAAAACCTGTGCAGATAAAATGTATTTTTAATATTAATTAATTTTATTTTTTACTGGGCGCGTGCCAATGACAATTACAAATAATTATTTGGAAAGTTCTAGATTCTAGAAGATGCATACATAATTATATATATATACAATACAAATACGTACGTTAGTAAATCGTAAATGTTTATATTTTATTTATGTACTCGTACCTACATTTGTGCGCATTCTTGAATTCGCGATAAATATTCAATGTCTCGATATACAAGAATTTTTCTTTTCTTTCTTGCAATGTTAACACTCAAACAATTTCCTATCAATAACAAGGCCTGCGTATAATTTTTTTATGTTATTATTCGAACTATTTTTAATATTTATATATATACATAAGAATACCTTAAGTGGGTGTTGTTTATTAGAATCTATAAATATAATTATTCTTGCAGGCAATTTGTTGTTGTTGGTCTATAAGAATATCTAAAGTTTTATAATTTTCTATTGTACATTGATATAAGACTTACGTATAACAAATAATTTTTGAGCTTATATCATGCCTGCTGTCATCGCGATATTATCAAGTTTATCAATTAAAAAATTCATAACATGAAATTGGAATAACTTTCCGTTGTTTCTTTTATTCATCATATAATGTGACAATGGCCATCAATCGATCAAGAAGAAATACAAAAAAAAAAAAATCAAATAATAACAATTGTTGTTTTCAATTTTTATTTTATTATTTATTTTTTCTTATATTATACAAGAAGAAGCACAATCCATTGATAAATTCTTTGAATGAATTTCGTTATTGGTATGTCTAGTAATCAAGTTTTTTTTTTTTTGATAATTCTTGTCACGACCATAATAATGTTGATGTTGATGAGATTCAATGGATGATATTGTTTTTTTTTTTATTTATCTTGTTTAAAAGCTTTATCATCATCTTCAATATTATGTAGTAAGAGAAGTTTAATTTTTAATGGATACTGAACAAAAATGTTTGCAAATTCAAAATGATTGATAAAAATATCCTAAATTACAACATGCAACATAAAGCTTTACGCACAGATATACGAGTATGTAGGGCCAACATTCTTAAATCCAAATTATTTTCTAATATTTATAATGTCCTTTCTTCTAATTTTCGATTATTTTTATAAGGACAATGGTCGATACGAAATTCAAATAACTCTAAATTGCTGTATATCCCTCTACGGATTCAGTTCAATCAGCTCCTCATGGAGGAAGAGGATAAAGAAGATACGTGTCTTATCAAAAAGTCATCAAAAATTATTTTTTTTTTTAACTTTATATTTATTATTTTCAAACTCAAGCATATATAGACTGCGACTTGAAATGACAGTGCATACGACAGTCGTTCATAAGTGTTATCTTATGTGGACCACCTACATTTTTGAACTTATTTTTTTAGGTATTCTAAAATGTAGAATATTTTTATTTGTAGAACTCTACATGTGCTGGAAGAAAAATATTAGTTTGAGCTTGTGTCTTAAATATTTGTTAAAATTGACAGCTTAATTAATTGTATGCCATTTATATATAGTATTTTGGGTTTCTGAAATAATAAATTTTATGAAAAATGGCTTAAATAGTTTAAATTTATACGTGTATCTTAATTTAATTAAAATTTTGTCGGGTACTGTCAAATAAGAAAACACTTTTAATCAAAAATCACAGCATATCTACCGCAATACATATAGACATAGAGATATTTTACATTCAGCACATAAGATGTGTGAGGTATACTTTTTTTTAGTGTGGCCCCCTCAATGCGCTGGATACCTTCAAACCCAATGGAGTTGTCGAAGAAAATGATTTATTTTTATTTCGAATGCATAAAACTAGTTAATGCTAAACATTTAAAAAGGTATCAGAAACACAATTTCGCGAAATGTATAATATGTTTTGATTAGAAATCTGTTGAACTTAATAGGTAAAACAAATCAAACACCTTTCATTCCTGAACTTTTAGGAAATATCAATTGAAAAAAAAATCTTTGTTAACGATATTGCTACCTAGGTTCTTTTACCATTACTTACAACCAATCTAACATTAAAACCCCTGTATGACTGACACTGTCAAAATTAAACCACAAATCAAAACCACAATCACATCCATTGAGAATTAATTTTAGATAATCTACGAATGCGCTCGAAATGGAAAATAAACATTTAGTGAAGACACATTTCAAAAACTACATCCCACGTATGTATTTATATTTCCAGAACTCAATCTAAACCTACTTTAGAATAACTTTTAGCTGAGTTTTTTATTATTATAATACAATCTGAAACTGGAGTAATTCAAAATATCCAAATAAGTACTGGTGTGTTTGTTGGGCAAAAGGAAATTGCAAAATATTGCGGATGCCTGTTGGCGATATTATATGGTGGGTTTTTTAATTAAATCAATTTGTTTCAGTAAAATATTTTTATTTACACTAAATTTTATTCAAAACTAAATTGTAAAATTTTATAAACAAATAAATATAACTAAAAAGTATTAACAAAATATATGTACAAAATAGTAAATATCGTTATGTATTGTCGAAATGCCTGGACAAAGACAACATTACATAGAACATAGGCAATCACCAAGAAAACAACATAATTTCACTACAAGCGAGTTCCAGATTAACAACCAAAAAATTGAATTTTGACAGAGCTCAGTTCGCGAGTTAAGCTTTATTATACTTGAAATGTGATCTATTTATTTTTAACATGGCTTGTTTGATGTCAATTTTAATTTTAATTAATCATATTAATATGGATTTATTAATTTGCTGTTGTCCATTTTTAATTAATTTAAAGATAGAATTTAATACATAGAATTTAATTCTAAAAATTAGTATTATTAAAAATGTGCATTTAAATAGCATTCCGGACGCGCCGTATATTTAACAAGAAAAAATATACCCAATAAGCAATTTTTTTGAGTACTACGTTTTCCCGATTACGTTTTTCACACAAGAAATTAAATGAAAATCAATGTGCCATGTATATTGCGATGGCTTTTCGATGTCTGTGTTGTTTGAAAAACTGAACGAATTTAAATTAAAAATTTTCGAACAACTGTTCATCTAGTAATCGATTTAAATTTAACGATTTTATATAAATTTGATTTTGTTTTTTAAATTTAGTTACAAACATGATGTTGGGCAAAGAGCTACAGGTTGTCATTTTTTTTAAAACTTAGAACAAAAATATTTTTATGATAAAAATGTGTAATGATTAAAATGTATAAAATCAAATTTAAAGAAAATAGCGAAAACTGTTTTAATTGGTATGGTTGATCAGAATTCAGAAGAGCTCCATTAAATCGTTTTTTAGTTTATTAAATTATGCGGCGAAGCGATTATTATGTTATCTCACATCTCTGATTTAATTAGCGTTAAGTAATACATACTATTATATTATCTGAGAATGCCATCGTCCATAGAACATAGTTTCAGAATTTTCAATTCAAATATCCTGTAAGGGTTTTTTCTCTCTTATGTTCGACGGTACAATATTACAAGCTAACAACATTACTTCATAGGGCAAATCAATCAAACTTTTACTAATAATGTTTTGGGGTGGAAAGGGATTGTATCGGGCTCAAAAGCGATAGGACTATATATATATATTTTTATATATATATATATATATATATATATATATATATATATATATATATATATATATATATATATATATATATATAAATATGTAATGCATGTTTTCATTGCACAAGTATAAATAATTTTACATTATTTATATTTATATACAATAAATTGTTGGTTTTTGTTTCTTTTGGTTTTAGAAAAAATAAATATTAGAAGATTTACTATGATTTTATTTATATATGTATGTTTATTCTCTGTATACGTATATTTGTTATGAAATGAATATTATTTCTCAATAATGTAAATTAGATCTTGAATCGCGATAGTTTCTTTAAAAAAAGTTTCTATTATACTTCAATCATAATGTGAATATACATATATATTTATTATAATATATATATGTATATACATATGTATAATATAATTATATAAACTTGGTAATCGACTATCAAAAATAAAAATTAATAATTTTATTTTATTTAATAAAAAATAAAAAAAAGTTTGTGTATATTAAGTTTATTTTGTTGCTTTTATTTTATTTTTGAGAGGTTGACATTTTTCTATCGACGTCATGGAAAAGAATGTTACCAAACTGGTTGTATCATTCACTTTATCTTAAAAATGTGTTTGTGCATGATCTTAAGTGTATTTTACTTTTCTCTTAAAGCTTTATATAAATAACAACAAGCAATGATGATATGAGGATGGTAAAAAAAAAATTATTTTGTAACAGTTTATAATTGTGCTGCGAAAATATTGGTTATTTTATATAAAAAAAAACTGGTGAATACCAAAAAACATTAATTTTACTACAATTCAATATGCATAACATTTAATAATAACGTCAATAACGTTTTTTCAGCGCGTCATTCTGTCTCACATTATATGTTTGTGTGAAAGAGTAATCCCGGCAGTTAACCTGTTAAGATTATCAAAATTAAACCGCACTATAATACGTACATTTTTAGGAAATATTCAATAAAAGGCCAAAAGGTGTTATAATATAAATACGAACGCACAAAAAGGATATTTTCATTCATAAAAATTTATGAAAACAAAAAGTGGGTTTACTATTTTTGTTTGTAATAAACATCCTTACAAATATTTTATTACCATTATTACTATTTCCTATTTTATTTTTTTAACAAAATACATTTTTTTTATCTGGAATTTCCAGAACGTTTAATACTTTAATTGCTACATTTTGTTCGATTTTATATTTTGTACATATGTATGTATATTGTTTCAATTAAAAACAGATGTATTACGTTAAAACTGAAATTCATTGATAACTTTTTAAGGGATGAAACTTTACAGTACATTCAACCAATTTCTTAGTATATTTGATCCCTTGTTCGAAAGACAATACGTTAAATGATATAATGCAGTGTTTCTTAACCATTTTTTAATTACGGACCACTTTTAAACCTACTACAAATTCAATTTTAATTATTATAGCGTTTAAAATAGGATTAGGATTCGTACTATTTAACTACTGCGTGTGCTGGACGCTGACGAAGCGAATACTCGTATGTTTCAAACTAAAGTCGATTCAATTATTTTATCCAAGGATGGAAATAATTTACAAGTTTATTATTGTTAAGATTATGACTATATTATAAAGGTGATAACTGGTTTTCAATCACACATGAAAATCTCGAATATACTCTGATGTGTTGTATTCCATGATCAAAGCAAACGTGACTTTAGTTACCACTTTTCACTGGCATGGATTGACATACTTAGTTTTCAAGTTGTAAACGTTTAAACAGAAGCGTGCTGACAGAAAAAATACATTTTATACATTTTTAGAAATTAAAATAGCCCTATCCTGGAGCTTTCTAGCCGTTTATAATTGGTCATAACTGTGATAATTAATTTTATTTTGTTAAAAATGTTGAAACTTAAAAGTTTTTATTAAATGTCATGAATTATTTTTTTATATTGCGGTAATAGTTATGGTTTGTCTGAAAGATAATTTTATAGGCTTTCAAAAGAATATAATATTATATACACTATGTCAGCTGACTTTTTTAGACGCTTATAACTTGAATGGCAAGCATGTCAGTACGAAGTAGTAGAACAGGGATGGGCGGAGTAGATTACCCTACGCCTAATCTACGCGATTGTCGACACTTAGCAACCTACGATATTTTGGCATGTTGAAATTACAAATAGAAGACTGCTGCTTCAATATCTAGATTTGACCAATTGCACGGCGGTCGTTGGTTTTGAATTAAAAGTCATCGTTAAAAATTGTAGTTTTCGTTTCCTTAAAGCGAAGCATTAATCAAATCACAGATATTGGCCTAAAATACTTGCCAAGATTTTGTGTTCCTCTGCGTGAATTAAGCATATCTGATTTGTAGAATATATTTGGTCGAATATAACGGATTTTGGACTTCATGAATTAGCTAAATTAGGTATTTAGTTAGTTATTAAGTTATTTATCGGTCGACAAATGTGATAAAATATCGGATGCTGGCATAAAAATTATTGCTAGAAGATCCTATAAGTTACGCTATTTAAATGCGAGAGGATGCGTTAGTGACTAGCGATTCAGTTAAGCCGAATGCCAAATAATAATTTGAAACGTCTGTGAAATATGTCCTAAATCTGTCCTAAAAACTACAATGACATGTGCACATACAGTTCGCGATGTCATTGGGTGGAAATTATCCGAAAATTATTTCAGTTTATAAAAAAGTAGGGGATTACGAGATTTAGGACAACAATTAGGAAAATTCCTTTAATCGAAATATATGATCATATCAAATTTAGTTGTCCTAATACAATGACATTTTATTGTATACGTCATTATGGTGTTAACTTTCCAGGGCTTTTAAATATATATATATAATCGGTTATATTATTAGATTTATAAAACATGATATTCTCACAAACTCATGTAAACAATTTTAGGAGTTAGGACAAACTTCAACTTACGACAAATTTAGGACAAAATTCAACTAAATTAACTGGACTGGTTTAGCTTTAATTTTATCTTCCCTATAATTGTGGGATAATATCAGAAATTTGAAACCTAAAGAAATCTGGCCATAGGAGTTTAGAACTAGTTCAATAAATCTGTCTATCTCAATCGTCTCGACGTTTCCTACGAATAGTATACGTTGTCTATACGATATCGAGTTAATATAGAATAGACGACATGTAAATGCCCATCCCTGAGTAGAACTACTACTCGTGTCACCGAATTTTGGAACACCATGTATATGGAGTGCATAAACTGTCAGTAAAATAGAGAATACATTTTTAATTTTGGAAGACGAATTCGTTTTATTGGCATTAGCCTTATTTTGGCTCATTGTTTTCCCATTTGAATTAAATAAATCAAAAAAGGCAAAGGAACCACAAAATTAATTAATTCCAAATCAAAATATAATTTAAAATGATTTGAATTGAACAGATAAAATACTTTTCTTATACTCAATATAGTCATTAGAACAAAGTCAATTCTGCTAACTATGACAATACAATTTGAACAAGATCAAAGGCAATATTGTTACATTTGAATAAATCTGATTGAATAAAAAATATCTGAAATCGAATTCGAGTTTGATATTGAATTATTTTAATGAACATTAAAATTTGAGGGAAATTTGATTCAAATATTTAAATCGATATATTTATATATAGGAACACAAAACGCTCCGCGGCTCACCGGTGAAGAATCACTGCTATATACTTTATACATAACGTAACAATATTTTGATATCTTTTATCAGTTTGAAACAATTTAAATGGCTATATAGATTTTCGTGTATCGTTTATATAAACTAATGATCTCACCTCGTGAATATGTTCGCATCACTTTATTTTTTTCTTGACTTAATTTTAGTTTTGCGTTGAACAAAAATTAATTTATTCTGAATTTGATTTAAGTTAATTAAGTCAAAACAATACAGAAAAAAAATAAATATAAAAATAAAATTAAGAATATAAAACCATACATTGTTGTGATCTGATGAAGGAATGATGATTGAAATATTTAAATAAGAATTTTTGTTACTTGAACAGAAAAAAAAAAAAAATTCAATTAAGGTCGTATGTTAATTAGATAGATTGTGAAAATTTAATTAAAATTTGCAAAAAAAAACGACTTTTAAAAAATTCATTATCACTATTACTTTTATTAAATGGATGAATGTACGAATATTTTCCTATACTTACATACATGATGTATACGTATACATATGTATATATGTACTTATTTAAAAATTCCAGACAGACAGACCACAAAAATAATTAAAAGGTTTTTTTTAAGTATATACATGCATGCATATGTATATGTTTTATTATCTAATATATGAATTTAACTTATCATTATAATTAGCTTCAATTTAGACTCTTGGAAAATCCATATAAAATGTATATATATATATATATATATATATATGTACGTACACATATGTATATACGAGTAATACATTCTGTATTTATTACAACTATATTTTTGTTACGCGTTTTAACAATCATACACAACTTGTAATAAATATTAAGTTTTCATATGTACATATGTATGTACATATATAAATGTTTAATGAAACAAGGTTAATAATAATTTTCAATTATATGACAGTACATGTATGTATAAGTATGTTGATTGAAAATATTTTTAAAAATCACCATAAATTCATAGATCAATTGCAAATTATTCGGGCCATGCAAATTTTCTGCGATATTCTATTAAAAATGTTTTTTAAACAAGATTTTAATGCCTGAATGGACGATGAACCCTTTTACATGGTAATTTTTTTTAGAATGTGTATAAGTATATACATATACGAGTATGTAATCTGCTCGAAGAGAATTCAACAGAATCAATTGCACATTTTCTTTTGCGCAGAACTTTTATTTACGTAAAATTCTTAAACAAGTGGATGTTTTATCATGATCATGTATTATATATATATATATATATATATATATATATATATATATATATATATATATATATATATATATATATATATATATATATATATATATATATATATATATATATATATATATATATATATATATATATATATATATATATATATATATATATATATATATATATATATATATATATATATATATATATACATGTTGTCGATTAATTGAGTCAAAAATAACTGGTATTTTTCTTGCTAATATTATTCATATTGTAAAAGTTATAGAGAAAAATATAGTTTACAAAACAAACACAAAAAAATTATATGTACATACATATATTTATGTATGTAAGTATGTAGATACATACATTTTTTATAAATAGGTTTAAAAAACAAGAATTTTTCTATTCAAAGAGTTATCCTGAAAATTATTTTCTAGGATGACATTTAAAATACCCACACGTGCAATATATGTATGTATATATACATATATATACACGTACTTACAAGACGATGCAGCCAAACGGCTTATGTAATAATTGTTTTTAATTTATAAAATATTTGTCACTAATGTTATAATTGATTATAATTGAATGAATCACTAAACGTTCACGAAATTTTATTTTCGTATAAAATTTATGATGATATATTATCACAATGTATATATAGATGGTAGATGCTGAAAGGATCCGGTTCCACAAAATTTATCACGGATAAAAAACGTGATTCGCCTATATAACTGCGTAATGAATTTTAATTTTAATTCAATTTCATATACGAGTATGTAAGTATATGAATTAAGGCAATATGCTGTTAAGCAAATATCTAAATAGACAAAATTAATCATACTTTAGTAAATACATATATGTATACATACATAACATTTATTTAACTACTACATACTATGTATTTTTATTTCAACATACAATACATATCTTTAAAGCTCTATGTAAATATTATGCCATTATTTTATTATTTTTAGTTGGAGTCAAGCTGTCTGGTAATTTTATTATTATTGTTTTTTTTTTGTCATTTAATTTATTATTAAATTTTTATATTTTGTCACAACAATAGAAATGAATGCTGAACTGTGACATTTTAAAATATCGTGTCATCTTAAAAATACATTCATTATTTTACAAATAAATTTTAAATTAATGAATGTGTTTACATATACGTACAATATATATTTATAAATATATTATTGGTATAAAAAAAACCATATTTATTAGATAGTTTAATTAATCAAATTATAGTTCAAGAAAAATCGATAATAGTATATGTTTTTAATTTTACATTGAAACCCGTTTATAAAGTACACCCAAGGGACTAAGATAATGGTACGCTTTAGACCTAGTGTACGTTATTCTCATGGTGACATTGAAAAAAAGTAGTATACATAAGTATGGACATATTTTTTAATGGTTAATTAGTGTATAATTTCAAATTGTTAGGTATAAAATAGTTATAATACATAAATAAAATCACAAAAAAAGGAACTCAAGTTCCAAGACTTAAAAATTATTCATTATTAAATTATAAGAACTGTGGAAATTATAAAAAAAAAAATTTATAAAAACTGTGAGGTACAGAATGATTCCAGTTTATCTCACAGTTTTTCTATTTTTATTAACGAGATGAACACAAAAATGTATCAGGACATTTAAATTACGGTGTACATACATAATATATACGTACGATAAAAATTATGCGTACGTTATAGCCATAGTGAGTTAACATACAATTGTCCTAGAGGGGCTAAATCGACGTACGTTATAACCTTATAAACGGAGTACGTTAAATCCAGCTAAAATTTCATATAAATACATGAATTTTTAGACGGGATAAGAAATTGTACTTTATTGAGGGGGTGTATGTTGTAAACAGGGTACGTTAAAAGCGGGTTTCACTGTAATTCTATATTGATATAATTCATTTTACATATTAAAATTGTTGATCGTACACTGAAAAAAAGATGTGTTTGAGGTTTATTTACCAGTAATAATGATATGTTTATGTTTACTTATCATGCTATAGTGTAAACCACATTCATTTCGGGTACAAAGAGACCAAGTAAATTTGAGTCCCAAGAAGCTTATTTATTCAACACTTAGAGGTAACCATAATTATAAAGAATATAAGAATTTTCTCATTTTTTCAGTAAAATCCAAATGAATTTAATTTTTTATCAATAAATAAGATACATTTAATGTTAAACTACACATTTTAATTCACTATTATCGAAATAAAATAAAATTTAACTTTGTTTTTCAATGTTCTGGATAAAACATTGGTTTTTTCAAGTTCGCGATAAATTTATAGTACACGAACTCGAAAAAAAAGGGAAATTTTAAAAGGAAATATTTTAAACAAATATTTTTCATTGTTTTATGCTTGATACCTGTATTATTTCACAATAGACGTCAAAAAATATAGTTAGAAGTTGAAATTAATTCAAATAAATAGAACTTAAATTAAATATATTGGTTAAACTAAATAAAATTTCCCAGTATTATTCCCATGTTCTTATAGAACTTGAAGTTCTGTTAATAAAAAAATGCACCTTGTATTAGACAATTTTCTTATATCGAATCTGTGAGAGCTCATCTACTTACTCATTACTCTTCTAGTAATACAATTGAATTAAATGATATTGATTTAATTAAATAAAAATGATTTTCAAAATATTTAAATATTTCAAGAACTGTGTTTGGAAATGTACATGAACTAGCTGCCATAATATAAAAATTAATATCCCAAAATTAATTATTTATAGAAAACTATTTTTATAGAAAAAAAGTTCTGCAAAAAATAATCACGGGGAATCATAATAACGAAAATGGGATACATCAATGATTACAAACATTATCTGATAGTTGTAATTTCGGGTCTCAGTATATTTTATTTAAAGAACTCGCCAGTTTTCAATATTTAACCTACGCTGAAATTTTTCTTAATTAAAACTAATATTCATATGTTAGCCACAAATGATGGCACACTATTTAGAAATAAACACATAACTATCCAACTAATTAATTTAAAAGATCTACTTCAAGGACAAATAAATTAAGAAAATTGAATAAATAGGATATGCCTTCGGATCGTAAATATTTTGAGTCGAACAGAAACAAACGTATATATGTTTACTCCTTCGCGATTAAACAGTTAAATTTCAAAACTGTAGACAGAAGTTAATCATCCCAAGTATCATAAAGTAAAGTTAGCCCCTTCACCGTAATTTTGGAGATAATTTAGGTTTAATCAAATTTTGGGATTTAATGAAAGTTTCAATCCTCATTCATTTTGTAGAATTTGTAAAATCTCTAAACTAACATCTCATACAATATGCTCACAAAATTCAAACAACCTAACAAATAAAATTAACTATGTCATAAATCTAAAAAATGCTACTACACAGGAATCAGAGAGGAATGAGCATTTAACGATCTGTGAAACTTTAATGTTGTTGATATTATTGAAGGAGTAGCTTATTATGATATGATAAGAATTTTACAGGAATTAATATATGAAGATGGTTATGGTAGAATCAAATCGTTTCATTTTAATAATAATAACAGTTATTAAAGGCCATTACTGGCCTCTAACTGTGTCAACAATTTGGCTACAACGGTTTGAATCCTGAGCATGATCTTCATACTGTCTTAGACAATTTGAAGAAGCCAAGTCGTTCTCTACACTGTGGAGCCATCGTAGCCTGCAACGGCCTCCGCTCCTACCATATGGTGAAGAACGTGACCGAGCCAGCGTATACTCTCTGATATTTTACTTCATGTAACATATCGGGGGTATTGATCAGATCTCTGATCTCGATGAGCTCTCTCGGTATGTACCATCTACTTTCCCAAATGATTCTCCACGCATGATTCTTCTCTTAAATGTAAGGAGCCATCTCTCGTATACTCATCCTTCAGCGCCTAACTTTCACATCCATACATAACAACGAGCCTGATCAAAGCTTTGTAAACTTTCAGCTTCAAGGCACTTGATATAGGTGTTTAGATTTTTGTAAGTTACCTTATAGGATACAAAGCACGATTGTCTGCTGCAAGCCGGCCTTTAATATCCTTACCGACACTGTTACCGTGAGTGATAATATAGCCCAAATATTACAACCCCCTCACTCTCTTAAACGTGTAGTGGGGCCACTAGTTAAATCTGGTGTTCCACTATCCCTATAACCAGAGATCACCTGCCGAACACCCGAGTTGACTGCAAAAATTCTCGATAGCATGTTCTCCACTTTAACACACCATTGAGACAGCGTCAATGTCATACTACACAATACTACACAATCGTACCAATTTTGTTGAAATTCTTTAGTATTCCAGGGTCTGCCCCACATATACCCTCTCGGCTGATCGAGTCATAGGTCTACCGGAAATGCAGGTGCATCTGATGTACAGTCTCATAGTATATTTAGATAGAATCATCCGCAGTGAAAAGGCCTGATCAGTGACTGATTAATTCGGAAAAAATCCTTCTTAACACTCAAAAAGCTAATACAAACCCGATTGAACTATTAAAATATTTAATTACAGATCATCATGAACATTTTATCTTTTATCGAAGAACATTTGCAACCGAAATTTCACTTTGTTGAACCAAACAATTAACGTTCATAACTCCAAAGACCATTCAAGAAATTTCAATCAGATATACAGCCTACAGTAACGAGTTGTCCGTAACTCCAAAGGCAACTCAAGAACGTCGAGTTACACGATCTCAATTGAAACTCAATCGGATAAACAGCCAACAGTTAAAACAGTTGAATTTACAAATAAAATTCTGTGGATCTCACATTGGACCATGGATTTTTCTCGACAGAGACATCAAGAGATTCAATGAATGGTGGCACAAAAATTCTTTGCTGTTGAATATTGACAAATGCAAAGTAATGTCGTTTCGTCTCAAGAGAAAACCGATTAACTTTGGTTATAGCGTTAATAATACGAAACTATGAAGAGTTAATAAAATAATCGATCATAGTCAGATTCATTGAAAATATGAGTTTTAACATCCACATTGACAAATGCATTACTAAAGCAAATTCTATGTTTGGTTTTCACAGTATATTTTGCATATATAAGATCCCAATCAACGTTCCCAAGTTGAATACGCATCGGTAGTCTGGAGTCCTTATTACGTTAACCACATCAGGGATTGAAAGCATTCAGAAGATATGTATGATCTTCATTTTAAAGAAAACTGACTGGGACTATGACCATAACTTACCGTTTTTTAAGAATATAGCCCGCCTACCATCATACACATAGTAAGATATATCGATCAGTAGTATATTTGTTAGAAAATATTATTATTTCTAATTATGATTTAGCTATGAATAGTTTAATTCTTGTGTCAAATAATCCAAGTGTTTGAATTTTTCCAATAAATACATTCGTCTTTTTTTTAATGTAGATTTTTAACGATCATGTTTAATTTAAACATTTAATTTAATTTTTATTAAGATTAATGTAACGGTGTAACTGTTTCATTTTATGTTTTTCTTGGGACGCACGTCATATGTACTATATGTGTGTATATACACTTTATAAAATTAATTGGTCCACGAACTCGTTATATTATTTATATCAAATCAATTCGTCCAGCTGTGACATTTGTTTCAATACTATACAATTTATTTTGAATGCAAAAATGTAATCGTACAAACATACATATATATATATATATATATATATATATATATATATATATATATATATATATATATATATATATATATATATATATATATATATATATATATATATATATATATATATATATATATATATATATATATATAAGATAATACCATCTCAATCAATTTCTAATTGACATTCAATTGAAAAGTACTACACTTTATCTATATATAAGATTTGTACAATAAAAATAATTCTTTTTTTTTCTATAAAAATAAAACTTGTTTCACTATTTTTAAATTTTTAGTTTACTTTTCATCTGCGCGAGTTTAATAAAACAATTCCTCTCGCTAATATAATATTTTATAAAGTATGTATATGTAAGTTGAAAAATAACACAAAAAAACGTAAGAAAAATAAAAGAAAATTAGTATATGTTAAATCTGTATATAGATTCTGTTTTGCTTATTGGTGTAATAAGATATATAACACATGGCTATCGATACAATAAAGTATTCAGCTTATTTATTTTAGCCATATCGTACTCTTAACTTTAGAGACTCATTAAATAAATTTGCCATTTTTAGAATTATGTCCAAAGATAATTATTGTGTTTTAAATCATGGATAGTCTAAAAATTATTGGAATATGCTATGATTAAAATTAATCTACATTATTAAATCGATTTTATAGTACGAGTATGTAACTATAAATAGTACAAATCTTTGGAATTGTATAGAATTTATTTTCGCAGATAAAACAGATACCTACACAAATAAATACAAAAATCGTTTAATTAATCAAGTTTGTGTGTGTGTGTGTATATAAGTATAAACATAGTTATAGTTAGAATATTATTCTAATCTATATATAGAAGGGTTTCAATTTTCAATTACACTATATATACCGCACGATCATGACAAATATCGTTCTAAACAATGAAATAATTGTGGATTTCGTTTTAATTAATTATGCATTTACAACAAACAATTATAACAATAATAAATATATAGGGAAGTCGAACATTAGACAAAATGTAAATGTTATTAATTAATATTGTGTTATAATAACGTTAATAACCACCAATTACCAGCTTTATTTGAAATTAATAATAGTAATATACTCGTAGAACGAACACAGTTTTGTTTAATTGGACATAATTATGAATGTTGAAGGATTTAGATACGATCAACTCATAATAATGTCGCTAACTAAAATTATGTACATATATGTAAATGTATGTATATATCGCCGAAAAGAAAAAAACATTAAATACTTATGTACGTACATATATGTATGTATAACAACGATTTTCATATTATGATTGTTTATCTATAGAATATTAAATTTTATCTTGTTTCTATTTAGACGAAAACATTTACATAAAATATTTTTTACTTTTCTTTTAAATATCATTTTTTTGTTTATATTCAATTCAACAATTTATTACATCTTTCTTATGTTTAATTAATTTAATTTATTTTTTAAACATCCTAAACCAATTTTAGTCATTATCATCATTAGTCACTTCTAATTAAAAACAACAAAAAAAAAATACATAAAAGTAAATTGAGAAAATGGAAACAAAATTTATTATATAACATTTCGTTTTTATTATAATAAATTTATTTATTGATATTATTATTTAAAAAAAAAAAAGAGAAGAAAAGTGAACTATTACAATTTGTAAACATTTACCTATATGTGTATATAATGGATGTGCTATATTTTTATTATATATATGTACATATATAGTCGAGGAGGAAATTAGGAAATGTATGCGAGTATATATGTACTTATAGTTTGGAATTTAATTTTTTTGCATTAACTACATATGTACATAAGTTCAGTTATTAACCAGACAATATGTCTTCGGCCGGCTTAGTTTCACAAATTTATCGGAAAAATTGATTAAACGTAATTAAGAATTATATATATACTATAATAGAAGATATCATTTTAAAATGTTAATTACTAATTTTAAACATATAATATTGTATAATTAAACAAAATTAAAAGGAACTTAAAAGTAATGTGATCAAAAGAAAATGTTATTATAATAAATTTGAAAATAAAAAACCAAAGTTTATTTACATATGTTTGTCAGCATATTATATCGAACAGAAATTATTAGGTGAGGTGAACATAAATAGGTATTATAAACATTAACAAAATAGTAAATATGAAATAAGTGAGATGTCGAAAGTTATTTAATCACATATCAAGTAAATTATCCCGCAGTGATATTACGTTTTATATGTATGTATATACGAGTTCAATATTTAATTTGTGACACACAATATGCTGAATGATATAATTATGTGCAACATCTAAACGCCATTTTTAGTTCTCAGCGGATCAAGCTACCTAATAATAGGTTTTATATTCGTATGTATGATCACTTTTTATTTACAGTCATCTGCAAAAGTATATT
This sequence comes from Tipula unca, assembly GCA_951394425.1. Lineage (NCBI taxonomy): Eukaryota > Metazoa > Arthropoda > Insecta > Diptera > Tipulidae > Tipula > Tipula unca. The sequence goes on from OX596381.1 coordinate 219,819,038, forward strand.
TGGAATCACCAATTTTCATGCAAAATTAGCATTTTCTTTTTTACATATCGTTGTTCATAAAGTTTTTACAAACAATTGAAAAATTGGTGCAACAGTTAATGAAAATCTTTGGAATTTTAAAAAAGATTGCATCATTATGTGCTTAATGTGTATTTGTAATTTCATTTAATACAATTTAGTTGAGTTTTAAATTAGAGTTTTGTTTTAATAATGTTTGGTTGTACTGTGCAGAAATAAATAGTTACAAAATTTGAATGCGGAATATTAGGACGGGATTTTAGTCAAGACACTAAAATTTCCAACTGAAATTGATGTACACACCGCAGACCGCAAAAAGTTTACAACAGATTTATGAGTGGTTCTGGGTTCCACGTATTCGGCTGAACCCGCACAAAGTTCGGATATGAATGTGATCGAAAGAGTTTATTTAGGGTTTTCGAGATATAATTGATATATATCGGATATTTAAAAGGTCAAAAAGTTCCAATTGCTTATGCACAATGTAATAATACACAACTTTAAGTTCTCTATGAATTTTGTTTTTGTTATTAAATATTTTAATTTGTTTAAGTATGAATTGTTTAAATATTAATTTCTAATTATTATCTTATAATTGAGTTTTATTTATGATCGAACATTTTGCAAATAATTTTAAAATACCAAATATTTTTGTACATGACTGTATATACAGGGTGAGTGATTTAAGTTGATTTATGAATTTTCTCATAAAGTGGAATAGTGTGGGAGAATTGTTTGCTTGGTGGAGAGGGATAATTTAAAATACAGTATAAGGATGATGGATAGTGGACCAAATCTTCTTTAACTGATAATCTTTATACCGGTTTTGAAATTATCATCCTGATCCCACATAAGACCGTTGTATAAAAAATGAGTGGAAATTTTGAACCGATTAAATAAATAAATTTCCACTACGTAAGATCTGCTAATTATATAAATCCTCATCATATTCATCTGTTGCACCATTCTTCTTCCTCTGCACTGGAGTCGTTCTCGTCGAAAAATGAGAATGCGATACTTTCGACTGACAAATACCATAAATGTATATAATAATAATAATAATAATAATCAGTTTTTAAAGGCCTTTACTGGCCCCTTACTGAGTCAACTATTTGGCTCCAACGGTTTCGGTCCTGAGGATGGGCTTGATACTGTCTAAAACAATCTGAAGAGGCCAAGTCAACGACCTCTGCGCCTACCATGTGGTGGCTCTCCTTTCAGAGATCGTTGCACAATTCGTGCCGGATCAACACGCAGAACGTGACCGAGCAAGCGTACTCGCTATGCGATCTTATTTCATGTACAATATCGGGGATCATCATCAGATCTCTGATCACGATATTGTAAAGGGCTCGGTATGTACCATCTATTTCGCGTTTTTGCCATAAATCACACGCATGATTCTCCTCTCAAATGTAAGGAGCCATCTCTCGTACTCATCTGTCAAGGCCCAACTTTTACATCCAAACATAACAACGGGTCTGATCAACGCTTTGTAAAGCTTCAGCTTCACGGCACTTGATAAGTGTTTAGGTTTTAGCAGCGGCTTTAGAGGATACAGAACACGACTGCCAGCTGCCAGCCGCACTTTAATATCCTCACCCACACTGTTACCGTGTGTGATAAGAGAACCCAAATATCTGAACCGCCTCACTAACTCAAACGTGTAGTGGGGCCACTACTAAAATTTGGTGTTCCATTATCCCTATAACCAGAGATCATGTATTTCGTTATGAATTCATTGATCTGGAGTGCAACTGAAGCTGAAAACTCTACAAGTTGATTAAATATTTCTTTCACTCCGTTGCTATATTCATATGCAAGCACCTGTTTGGCCTGGCGATATAAGATGTTGCGCGGAGGTGTTTCAGTTTTACGAAAGATGTACTCCAACATGAAATATTAGAGTATGACAGACCATCTCTCTGCCGAATGTATAAATGTATATACATATTTTATTTAGTACAGCCATCGTTAATATTTCACCTTTTTTTTGTATAGTAATAAATATCTAGTAAATAGTTCAAATTGTTGGTGTTGGTGCTTTAGCTGCTTTAGCGTATTGAAACGAAAGTTTCACATAAATCTTACGACAAAAATGCATATGTCTCGTAAATTCTTCTGTTCTTGTGCTGTTAACTTAAAATCCTCACGAAAGTTAAATAATTTCAATGCCTAAATGGCTTTGGAATGGACATCCAGCGAGCATAGGCTCTAATAGATTTGGTAGGATGCCCCAAATGTTTAGAGTGATTTCCAATAACTCTTTGTTATCATCTCAAGCATGTCTCTTTACCAATTTGTTCTTACAAAGATCCGCTAATTCCGCTTTGATTGTGTTTGATCATTGGTATCATCTATGGCTGCATTTGACATTATTCATATTCCGCATGTATTTCAAGCATTCTTGAATCTGACAAACAATGAAACATTTACTCCAGATGTATTGCCAATATCATTCAAACGGAACGAGTAATTTAATTTCACAGATGTGGTGTCGAAAAGGAAAATTTAACTAAGCTGCTCTTCGATCGCTTAAGCTTTGGAAGACAGCCCCCGCTGTTTCCAAATCAGTTGATCTTGATATTTTAGGAACCCCTAATCTCCCCCTAATTCTCCATATCTATATGAGATTACTTCTCATTTGGTTGTTCCCAACATAGGTTAGGTTATAGGTTAGGCACCAGACCACCTTATTGCTGCTATATTTCTACTCTATTTGTTTCACGAAAACGTCTCAGTGTTGTTCGATTAAAACTTCATTAAGAGATGACCAATAAAATGATTAAAAGTATTTCTCCACGATCAGTAATCTTACACTTATCCAAAGCTGATAATTCTAAGAGTGACGAAATATTTTCTTGATTTAGGAGCTTCTCCTACGCTTGCTATGGGCAAATCAATATTTTCAATTTTCATTTGGACTAGAAAATTTTTTTAAATCATGTTTCTGTTCGATACGCTACTTTTTCCAAAATAAATTAAACTATTTCCAAATTAAACGTAATGGAAAACATTAATAAACTTTTTTAAAATTAGGTATTTTAAAATCTACTTTATATAATTCGGTTAATTTTTAAAAATTTCATTAGAATTTATTGCCTTTATGAAACAAAAACAATTTCTTTTCGATTTCTCAGCTCCTCAATTGTTAGCGAGCCACCTGTTAGGTCGAATAAATTCGATATTGAATATATGATACAGAATTGAATAGACGGAGATTATTAAATGATGTTATTCCATCAAAATGAAGCATCACTTCATATGACCAGAAGCGCGTTGAATTCTCGATATGGAAATTGGCTTTGGTCTGTCAGGATTCCCAACCAGTTTATGCAATGGTTTATGGTATAGTATTTAAACGATATAGTATTTATTACTCCTCTTAAAACAATTGAGAAGCGAAAAACCGCATTCGTTCAACAGAAGAAATAGAAAGAAGTTTGTTTCGTGGAGTTATTGTGCTTTGTAATTGAAATTGATGGAATCATTTAGAAGACATAATATTTAAAAGTAGAACAAATGTTATAAATAATATAGAATTATCTGTAATTTATAGTTATATAAAAATGGTTTTATTTTCTTAATTTAAAAGGATTTTATTCGAATGTCGAAATGGGTTGTCTAATATATGTGCGGGAGACCCTAAATGCATGCACACTTTATTTTAGTTTACTTTAAAAACAATTGGTTTTAAATCTACCAAGATCAAGCCCAAGTACATTCTTAAAAAATTTTATATATTTTTAATAAAGTTTAAATTTATTTGGAAAAAGATTAATTTAATTTGAAAAAAGTTTAATTTACACCTCTATTTCCTTAGTCGTCTCGCTTGTCAATTGAACCGACAGAACCGATTTATAATATTTTATAATTTATTTATTAACACACCACATAAATAATATGATATTACAAAACTATGATAATTCATATGTGTGTCAAACAAAAGGTCAGAAAAGTCAAAAATCAGGAAATTATTGGTGCTAGCAGATAATTCTATTGGTCGTATCACGTTAAGGCGTTGCTATACATGACAAAAATATCGACGATAGTCTGGGACCAATTTTACCATTTATGATTAAATGGTTGCATATTTTTGGCTTAAATTATTGTGAAAATATATTAAATAACTGCAATTAGTATAATTAAAATAATAAATTTATATTAATATAACAATTTTAATTGAATAATAAGAGTTTTTCTATGCTGTCGGTTCTGAGAAACGAATTTTTATTTAAATGGTATAAATTTTGTCGGTACCGAACGCTTCTCAATAAAAATTATGAAACAAATTATCGGCGATATTTATTTTAACCTCACTTCGGTGATAATTTTTGTTTTGCTCATGTGGCGTGTGTTACCATATTTTCTACCGAACTGGTCGAAATTACAACTGCATGTGGCACAATGCCTTTATTTCGAGCGCCTACTGCGGGCCTCCGATGTACAATACTTATTGTCATTATAAGTTGGATAAAACTATTGACAAACAGCAATTGCCTCATAACACTAAAGCTTTTGTTTCTAATATTTCGGTTTTTTTAAATTTAAAAAAAATAAGGGGCCAAAAAGAATAGGCAGTGGCCATTAAAGAGAAATAGATTTATCCATTTAAATCACGTACGCAATTATTTACAATGTTTTAGTTATGTTAGTATAGTAGTTGACAGTTCACCTCATTGACATTATTTTAATAGAGAAGCTCATAGACGATCAATTAATGTCAATATTTTGACAATATTAAAAATATTTTAGTTTTCATGAAATCATCGCCACAATATTTTGAGCATTGAGATTATTTCAGTATGCTACCTTACACGTAGAATAGTGTTGTCAATACTGTAATATTTGCAATAAATATTGTGCATCTGAGGGGCGCATAAGCGGATACGAATTTATATGCAACTTAATTTGGAAAAGAATCAAGTTAACCTGAAAAAGCTATGTAATCACAATACATTTATAAGAAAAAATATTATTTATTTATTTTTACCATCATTTATTTTGTAATGATCTATCATTTGACTCAAATTTAAAATGACAAATTAAATTCCCGTTTACATATTCTATTTCGCCTACTTGATTTTAATCTATCGAAGCCTAACTTTATAAAAATATGCAGACAATCATTCGTCAGATCGATTCATTTTTTGTGGAGGAAATTATAATCCCTATTAGGTAAATGTCCAACTGATATTTAAAATCCTCGGTTTCACAATAAAATTGCATCTGAAAGTCATTCTTCCTTACCCAAGGAAGGGAAATATTATTTATTTTTCTGATGACAAAAATCAAATTAATAATACCATATATAGTTATGCCACTGATATTGGTTCAATTTTAAAATAAAGATTTCAAAACCCCCAAGTATACTTTATATCATTGTATCGCACACGTCTCTATCGCATTTAAATTTGTTATGTATCTAAGATAACATAATAACCGAAGTAAAGCTGGAGATTGTGGGCAGCAGCCCTCAATTATACTTTTGGTATTTGGCATTTTTGTATGAGTATTGTTTATAAAGAAAATTTAGTCATGAAGGAGGGCATTTCGAAATTATGTATGTATACAGTAGATTTCATGGCCACCAACCCTATTATTAACTATCAGTGTAAGGATTTTTTTTCTTGATTTTTTTAACGAAAAAGATACGTTTCTCTTATCGAAAACGGAAATTGGAAAATTAACTTTTTTATAGAACTTCTAATACTAAAATAAACGCATTCTTCTTAAAAGTAACCACTTTTGAAAATATCTCATATATATTCTTTAAATCATTTTTAACAAAAGAAACACTCGAAATCACAGCATGATTTTTTTGTTCTTTTCAATTGTGTGGTCCTTAAAATCTTCTCTACCTTTTGTAAAAAAAATTCCGAAATTATAAATAAAAAAAATTTTTGTTTATTTTTTGTTGAAACATTTTGACTTTAAATGTTTTTACATGACTTTATAATATTATATAAATAATGTATAAATTTTATAAGTTCATAAATTATTTTAAGCACGAGACAATTATTACATATTCTATACCTAATTGAATATTATCGATAAAGATTTTTAAAAGGTAGCCCCCGCATATCGATCAAGTTACATCAATTATGTATAATGATCATTTCTTTTATATTTATAACAAGATGGCATGAAACAATTACCTTATTACGCATAAAACATATATAGTATATACATATGAAAAATATATGTGTGAAAAATAACCAAGACCATCTTATTGACCATTTTAGATACTTCAATTAATTTCCAATGAGCATAATAAAAACACATAGAAAGTATGTTTTCATAAAGTGCCCCATTGTTTGTATAATGTACATATATAAGTGTATATAGATAATCACGTTTAAAATTATTTTATGTATATATATATATATATATATATATATATATATATATATATATATATATATATTTATATATATATATATATATATATATATATATATATGTATATATATATATATATATATATATATATATATATATATATACATATATATACTTTTTTGTGATACATTCATGATCATCAACTTGATCATCACCATTCATATAGTCGAAACACAATTGAAAATAAGCTTGAAGCAAACACAAAAAAGAGGTGTAGTTCTTATAAAGAATCCTAATTTTTTCTTAAACCTGATTGGTTTAAGTATTAGATGACTATCACTTATACTTTTTTTTTTTTTATTTATTATTATTATTTTTTGTTTTTGTTTTTTTTTTTTTTTTTGTTATAAAGAATACAACAAGACAAAACTTTAAAAATTCAGGAGGGGTTTGTCCTTATTTACCTTTATATAAACTAACAAAAACAAAATCCAATAAAAGTATGTACATACAATTTTGTATTGTATATCATTTGATGACTATCATAAATGATGATGATGATGATGATTATAAAAAAAGAAAAAGAAAGAAATATTATATTTAGTTTATGTTTAAATTTGTATTTTCTTTAAGATTTTAGTTGAGATTTGATTGTTAACTGGTAATGTCATAGACAATTTTGAGTATTTTTTTTTAAATTTGTAATTTTTCGTCTTCAGTTCTATAACAATAAAAATAAGAAAAGGAATATTATTATTATTTGTGAAATTCGAGTGATATGTGGTGTTTAATAATTAAATTGAATTTTTTTAAATTAAACGTTATAAAATATTATTGCAACAATTTTTAGTGATTTTAATTGTATAGTGCTTGTGACTATTTTTTTTATTTATATACATATATACAATTGGTTGTTAATATAAAATTTCTATTTATGAATTATATAAATGACTCTAAATATTGTGAGTGATATTAATTTTGTTATAAAGGATATATTTAATCATAAATTTCGTAGAAAACTAGGAATATTTATATATTTTTTCGGTGAGTGTTTTTACAAAAAAAAAAACGAACATAAATATTGGTGGAGACAATGTTAATGATTTTAGGTGCATAATCTTATTACAAACCACACTTACTTAAAAAAGGAACTATATATAAATTTGAATTTTAAAGGCGCCAATTTATGATTTTAAATTTTTATTTTTATGGTGCGTGCACCTAATATATATATAACAACAACAGCAACAGGCTATTATGATTTCTAATATTTTCAAGATGATCCATGGTAACTCATACATATACGAAATTTCAAAAAATATATACAAGTTCATCTCTGTCCTTTTTAGAATAATGCCAAATAATAATAATACTACTAATAATAGAGCTGAGCTAACTTTTTAAACTACAGGTGTCCTACTTTTTGTTTTAGTTTTTTCTTTAACTACAAAATAATATAATTTTATATACCCTAGTGAGTTTTTCTTGTCTTAATCTTCCGCCCCTATTTTCTGTCGATTTCAAGTACCTCATAGAAATGCATATACACATATACACACATCCATTTACAAGTTCTTTTTATTGTTATTTTCAAATTAGGTATCAATACACATTATGATTTATGTATGTAGTTGAAATTTAGAATCTAAATTAAAAAAATTAATTAATTTAAACAAGTACACTTGTTTCACAATAATGTTTGTTTGGCAATTATTGTCATTTGCGAAGATGCACAAATCCTTTTACAATATCTTAACTTCATTTTACTGCGTCATTAAATTTCGATTAAAGATTAAAAGTTGTAACGATTTATTATTAGGTGTTCTTGGAAATAAATTATACTTAAATTAGACAAGTAAAAGGGTCTAATGACTATTTCACAATTAACCCAATTAAATATATTATATATTTTTACCCAATACACGTATATTATCTAAATGTTTAACGATTTTAAATTGAAATTGTCCCTAACAGACGTGCGTAATATTTTAAAACTAACATTACGCATAAGATTTACATTATGTATTGTTAAATCGTAAGAATTTTTTTAATCAATCAACATTATTTTTCTTTTCATTACAGAGTTGCGAGCGACCATGCGCGCGTGGCTTTTTGTCATCGCGGTGCTGGCGACTCTTCAACTTATAATTCAAGTCGCTAGCACCGAGGAATTAAGCTCCTCTTCAACAATAGCAGATAAATCCTATAAAATGAGCGAAAATATTATAAATAGTAGTAAAACAAAAACAACCAGTCATAGTAATAGTAATAATAATAATAATAAAATTAATAATCAAAATAGTCATAGTAATAGTGAAAATAATAATTTAAATAATAATAATAATATAGATAATAGTTTAGTTAGCGAAAATCATAGTTTTTCAACAACGAAAGAAAAACCGGATCCAGCTACATTAATTGAAATAGAGAAAAATTTACTGTCAATATTTGGCTTTAAAAAACGGCCGAAAATTGATCGTTCAAAAATCATAATACCAGAAGCTATGAGAAAATTATATGCTGAAATTATGGGACATGAACTGAATACAGTGAATTTGCCCAAGCCGGGTTTGCATGCCAAATCCGCAAATACAGTTAGGAGCTTCAATCATGAAGGTAAGTGTTGTTATTTAACAATAAAACTATTTTACTTGATTTAAAATAAAATTCCACTGAGTCGCGCGCGGATAAACAGAGTTTTCTAAGAAAAATGAATTCTGCGTTTTCATTAATTAGAATATTAAATAAAACAAATAATTTCTTCGTATTAATTGTGTACATTACAATAATAAATATAATCTTAATAACACCACCACCACCCTAATATTTATTGTTTATTATTCAAAATATACTTTCTCCAAGTGGTGTTATAATTATTTTACACACTGTATACATTGAATATTTTTTTTATTTTTTTTGATAAATTCAACGAAATACTTAAATAATTAATTGCGAGAGTTGCAAAAATAAAATTGTTTTTGTTAAAATAACAATTAATTTAAATAATTTTCGGAATTTTTTCAAATTAAGTCGTAGTAGGTTATATTTTCAACGTAAATATTTTTCTATATGGCTATTGCGTCGTTTAGCTAAACAATTACGAGTAAGCAAAGTTCTAAATTAACTATTCTATTGAAGAAGATAATTTTCAAACTGTCAAATTTGCCTAGAAACTGATTTTTACGTACATACACGTCGTGTACTCGTACGTTTCGTAAAACATAAATATTTACAATCAAAAAAACAAAATTGGAATTTTATTTTATCCATTGAAAGAAAAATTCATAGATGCGATGACTGATTTTTTCGGTTTTGTGGAAGTTTTAATGAATTCAAGGATTTTTACTTTGATTTTTTTTCTCTAAGACGATTGTTTATTGAAACAAATTAAAAATAAAACAAAACCTATGTCTGTTCAGGTATCACTGATGTACTAACACGCGCACTTACTTATCCATATCTAATTAATCTATTTATTTGAATCAGACAATTAATTTTTTTTTTTTCGAACGCGTGCTAATTTTTATTTTTTATTTTTTTATTTATTTTACAGAAAGCAAAATCGATACCAGATTTTTACATCATCATCGGTTTCGTTTATTTTTTAATGTATCAAGTATACCAAAAAATGAAAAACTAAAAGCGGCTGAGCTAAATTTGAGTCGAAATCCTATTGAAAATAAACGAAATATGCGACATCATGTGTTAGTTTATGACATATTACGACCGGGGATTAAAAATAAAAGAGAACCGATTTTTTTATTAATCGATTCGAAACAAATTAGAATAAATGAATCTGGTACGATATCATTGGACGTATTACCTGCGGTGGACCGATGGTTAAAGGAGCCAAAAAAAAATTATGGTATTTTAATTCACATAAGTTCAGGGCGACAAATTAATAACGATGTACCAGAACATCGACATATACGTTTAAAACGTAGTTTAGATGAAGATAATGATGTATGGATGAATCATCAACCATTATTACTCACATATACAGACGATGGACGATTTAAGCCACGCAATATTAGAGATACAATAAATATCAGTAATAATCATAATAATAATCATAATAATAATAATAATAATAGTAGTAATAGTAAAACTCATAATCATCACAATAATAATGCAAATCGTCCAAGGCGAGCATCAAAAAAATTTCGACGAAAAGAAATATGCCAACGTCGTCCACTTTATGTAGACTTTCAAGACGTTGGTTGGACTGATTGGATTGTTGCGCCACCTGGTTATGACGCATACTATTGTCAGGGTGATTGTTCATTCCCATTGGCTGATCATTTAAATTCAACAAATCACGCTGTTGTACAAACATTAGTAAATTCAATAAATCCAGCAATGGCCCCCAAAGCATGTTGTGTACCGACACATCTTACATCGATGACAATGTTATACTTAAACGACCTAAATAAAGTGGTACTAAAAAATTATCCTGAAATGACCGTTGTGGGTTGTGGCTGTCGATGATTGGATCTCATTCAAATTAAAATTTATTTTATTTTTTGTATAAAAAGTTAAGTACAAAATTTTTTAAACAATACAAAATGTGATTAGGAGAAATAAAAAAATAAAAATAAATAAAAAATGATGGCCGGGCCTGAAGAAGCACTGTAATACGTACTAAGATTTAAACAAATTATAAATAGACATTTTATTCAAAGTGTGTAATTATTTATTTTTGATTAAGTTAAATAATTTGAATAAAATTGTTTTGACCAGTGTTGAATGAATAAATTAAAACAGTCTTTACCCTATAAATGTTAAAATTATTTTGTGTGTATTATAATTAAGTACCTGCTAAAAAGGAATTTAGGAGAAATATGTATTAAAAAAAAAATTATCAAAATAATAATAAAATTATTTATATTAATTCTTAATATAACTTTTATTATTATTGTTTTATTTATTTTTTTTTGTAAAAGAATCGATTCCATTTTTGTTATATTTAGTTATTAGAAATATTTATTTTAAAATTATATAGAAAACACAAAAAAGTTTGCATAAATATTTAAAAGTGTGAAAATTAATGTTACAAATATATTGTAAATTTTTTTTTTTATATTGAACTGAGTGTACATTTTATAATTTTTAGGTGTCATCAAATAATGTTATGTATTTTGTAAATAAATAAGAATTTTAAATAATAATAAATAAAAAAAACAGTTTTAGTCATTTATTTTAAGAAAATAACTATATCTTTACTGAAAATAAAGATTAAATTATGTAAAATATTAAAAAATGTAAATGTATAAAATATTATTTATGTAAATATTATTGTCAACAACAACAACAAAATGAAATTGATTCATATTAACTTAAAAAATACTGAAAATAGACATTTTAGTGTTATATTATCAGTTCACAATTGAATTATATATTATTATTATTTTTACACTTACGAATGTAATATCCAAAAATTTATTTTATTATTACAGATAAAAGAAAAGAAAATCAAAATCAAAGAAATAAAAAATTAAAATAAATAACATAAATAAAAATATTTTGTTTTTATAAAATTCTTATACACAAAATTAAGACAAGACAAAATGTACCCTACACATAAGTATATATGTATACAAATATTTTAAAAAACTACAAAATGAGATTTACTACCTGGAATTTTTGAATTCTATTCGATCTAACAAAAATAAAACAAAAAATTTAACTTACAACTAATTAACACAAATTTCTTCGCTCCTTTTTTTATTTTTTACATGATAAATAAAAAATAAAATAAAATAAAAACAGATATTAGGAATTTTGTAACAACTGAATGTTCCGTGATAATTAATTATGTCCATTAGTATTTTGACAGTGTCAGGCAGAAAAATGGTACATTTTGTTTGGTAGAAAATATCGAAACTAAGTTTGCCGTGAGAGAAAAAGAGAAACTTTTGCGGCCAAATTTAAGTATATTAAAAAACGTAAGTAATATTTTTAGAATTTTTATTTTGTTCAACCCTAGATCCATTTAAAATTAAATATTATGAATTGAAGCGGTGTAAACAAGAGATCTCTTGAGCCCAAACTCCCGAAACTTATCGATGATGAATTAAAATTACTGGCGGTTGGCCTAAATTTAGCAAAACTTTAACAGAGTCTTAGTAGTAGAGGATATACTTTCATTAATGTAATTGAATACTTAGTTCAAATTCATGTAAAATTAATGTAGTCACAATTTAATTTTCTTCAAATCACAATACCTTAGTTTCTGTTTCTTTTCAATATTTCTTTTTTGTAAAATTTGTTTTAGTTTTTAGGAAAAATGTCTGCTGTTAGTTTCCTATAAATAGGAAATAAATATTATTGTTTAATTTAAATTAACTGATTAAATTTTAAAAAAATTTTGTTAAATTTCAAGTTGGCAAACTTTTGAAGTTGCTGACAATTTTTGTTAACTAAATGTTGATATTTTATTTCTTATTTCGTGAATTATTTTAAACTCTTTAACTACAATATAAATCTGCTATAAATGTTTTTTTTTACAACTAACTTATAAATAAATAAAATTGTTAAAAATATTTATAATAGATACATACAGCTTTTGTTTTTGTGGTTTTGTGAATAAAGGCTAATGTTGAATCTGGGTTTATGGTACGTATTGCAGACGTTGTATCAATAGTTTTCATATACATTAAGTATGTATATAACTTAATTTTCTAAATTAAATTAGTATTTACATTTATTATGTTTTAATTACTCCGTGTTGGTAGATCGTGCGTGTGAGATCATAAAATGTTAGCGATTTCCATAATTTCTATTCTAAGTGCTAATTTGAAGATCGCCTAATTTCTCTTCTAAGTCTAATTTGGAGATCGCCTTATAATAAAATTGGCAAAAGCGCTGCACACATATATCCATGATGATTTTTATTTTTGGTTTAATAACTATATTTTAGTTACCAATTCTTTAATTGCAGTGATTCGGAATATTTGAATATTTCTTCCAAAGTTATTCTGAAAAAAATGTTATATAGTCTTATCGTTGGCGCTCTATTGTCAACTCCATAAAATGGTTTATATATTTTAGAACACGCAAGACTGAATGGTCGGTCCCGTTCAACCACAATCAAGAATTTCAATAACATGCTTCTAGGCATAGATATTTCGATGTATTACCAAATTCTAGATTGTTGGACATGTTAAGAATTTTGGAACTGATTATCGCTCGGTTAACATACATTTCTATTCGAATTCAAAAATTAGAAAGATAGGGCAAGAGGTTTGATAACAAAGATAGATAAAAACGTTTTTCCAATTAAAATACAGGTTTTCATTAGAGATACCAAATTTGTCAAATTTAAATATTTCCCAAAACTGAAAAAATCAGATGCTCCATAATATTACAGTTATCATATATAGATTTATAGATTTTACGAGATAATTTCCGAAAATTTAGAAATATTCCAATTATATTATATAACCTGCATCTAATTCTGATTAGACAATGCAAAATTAGAATGCTATCTTAAAAAGACACTAAAATCATATACCAGATCCCATAGATGCACCGACTTTTTAGTATCCCATCTGAGTGATCATCAAATTTTATCGTTTGGTCAACAGGTAATTGATACAAATGATGATCATTAAAATTATAGCTCTTTCCTCAAAGAGGAAACTTTACCATGTAAATTTATGTTTCACGTGCTATTATTTCAAAAAGCATATTTTGTGTCAATTTTTTAAAATTCAATTTTGGATTATTCTGGCTTCTAATTAGGGATTTACCATTCTTGGCCCTTACATAGGGTATATATATATATATATATATATATATATATATATATATATATATATATATATATATATATATATATATATATATATATATATATATATATATATATATATATATGTAGGTACATATATAATATATATAATTAAGCTATGAATTAACACAATAAGATGATACGATGTTTTCTGTGTCGCTTGTATTTTACTATTTTACAATACATTATTCGAAATGTGAAGCGTATGAATACAAGCTTAATAATCCAGCAACTAAAACAATTAATATCTCGAGAACTACTCAATCAACAAAATAATAAACTCAGAAAGCTAATAGTATGCCGAACAAGATGCCAGGTCATTTCGGTATACATCTGGGTGCGCCCAGAATATTCACAATGCTACTCTCCTATTTCTACAAAATAATCAAACGATACATTATTTGAAAGGTAATAAGAACTTGTACGCTTACACGCTTAAAAAGAACTATCTACTTTCAATTTCACACTCCCATTTAAAGCTAATGATAGCTCATTTTATAACAAACATTGAACCTGCCGAAAATATCGGCAACACTTACTTATCGATGTTACGTTTTACGTCAAATTTGCTTCTATTTTTTTTAAATTGTTTTATTTATTTATTTTAATTACAAACTTTAGTGAAGCAATTCCAATAAATTTAATGATATTCAGATGAATTTTTTAAAAATAAAACATATTAACAAACATTTCAAAGATACTCCCGAATAATTGCTTGAAGATAACAGTTTAGATAAAATGATGAACATTAAATGATTCTTTTAACGATTCCAGTAAATTATTATACATTGACGGACCGGCAAACCTTCCTATATATACCAAATTAAGTATTGATGTTACTCAAGAAATGTTTTACCAAATTGAGTGAAATGTTTATGTTTAGTTTCCTAAAGCCCTAAATTAGTTAAGCCCTAAATTTCACGAAACAGAGGACATGTGTATTATGCATGAAAATCGTACAAAGCTTCTATAGGTAATATGCCATTGGTCTCAGTTTCATATAAGAGAACTGTAGGAAAGCGCAGCGGAATTTTACATATAACCTTTTATACATTTATTTTGTATTCCCTGGATCCTATTCAATAACTTATGACTTGCTGTCTCGGATGGCACAAATTCTTGCACAATTATTATAATTATTATAATTAATAAGTATAATTATTATTTATTTAACAGATCTGCGTCAATAAGAGCGACTGGCATACGATAATATGTCAATGTACTCATTAGGACTATTTAATATTAATGTTTGTATATTATTAGGATTTATTCATTACATATTTGCTGATTATTCATGCCAAGCAATTAAATATTTGCCTCACGAACATGTTGCCACAGAAATTCGACAATTTCAACATGTTAAATGTATAAATATATATATACATATACATATATGCCCATATTGCCAAATTTTATGCGAACTTCAATTTTAAATTCAGAATATTATTTGTATTGTGTTGAACACATACCGAAGATGTTGTTTTAGAAAATTTGGAAAATTAAAATACTTTTATTTTTTTGGCATTATGTTAGCTGCAACGAACTTTAAATATAAATTGAAAATCTCAAACAAATGGCAATCAACTGACAAAATACATAATATGCTATTAAAATTCCACAATCAATTTTATTTCTTTTAAAACAATAAAAATTCCAATCAGTATTATTTATAAAAAAAATGAAAAAAAAGAAAAATCGAACTACACGAATCCTATATGGATGACAAAACAGTTTCAGTTATTCGAAAAATTTAAAATAATTCAAATTGATTAATGAGTTGATGATAGGACACAATTTTAAAATGATAAAAATGTAAGTTTCTTTACACGCCATATATACAAATAATAGATCGACCTAAAAAATGGTGTATTATTGTTAAAGAAAGTGTTGCACCGCTTGATTTAAAAGAATTCAAAATATTAAATCGGTGTGTGGTCAAAATCAATAAAATTCACTATAACTATATTTATTCAAACCAAAAATGTACGTTTTAAAATTGGTCACAAATTGAAGCAATTTATTAATTGCTTAAAGGTAATTTATTTCTATATTTTTATAAACTTAGTTAGTAAAAAGTAAAATGAAAGATGATGGTTGGTTTCTTATCCATTCGTTGTTTTTGTTTTAAAAGACATAAAATTTAAAAAATAAAAATAATGTATTAAATGCATTAACCGCTTCTTTTGAAATACTTATCTATTTATTTTGGGATCTTTAAAAAGTAAAATATTATTTTCAATAACATATCGTTAAAAATCATGGATTTTGAATGAATCATTTGTTTGGAATGTAATAAAAACAAATTTATTTTTATTTTTGTTTTTCATTTTTATTTTTTAGAAACAAAGATGCAGAAATTGATACTGATCCGTTTCAACATGCATATATTAGCCCAGTAAACAGGTTCAATTGCAGACCCAAAAAAAAAAAATACCATATCGTCTTATAAATACTCATATAGAAGTGTCTTACATATATGTATAAACACATACTATGTATACGAATTTCATACACGAAATGTCAAATGTAAATACAGCATTTGTGTTGTATTTAAATCTTAAATAGATATAAATAGATAAGTTATTTCATGGGTTTTTAACTTAAGCTTTTAACATAGCGCTAAATAAATTAACACTAATTTTCAAAACACTACATTTTTAAATATTCAACATTTAAAGTACAATACGACTCATTTCGGGACTTCTTCAATGAAAAATAAATAATTGATATATGCGTTATTATAATCTAACTAACTTATCTATGTATATATAGATATTGTGTATTTACATATACATATATACACTTTGCTCTTTAGAAACAAACCATCGAATCTCATTAATTTATCGGTGTATATATACCTTATACGCGGGGTCAATATTATAAATTTGTGTAGTAAGTATTCTATGATTTTTTTTATTGAACACATTTAACACCCGCAAACAAATAATATCAAAAAATTTCAGACGTCAGACGAAACATGAAAATGTATTTCTATATCCTTGACTTCAATAAAATTTTCTTTCAATATATGCAAATATCTAAAATACAGAAAGAATCAATCATCGCGCACATAAATTTTCTTTTTAACATATAAAAGTATATTTTATATTTTAAATATTTATTGTTCCATACAAACAACTGTCTTCCTTAGACATACACGTACATGTATTTTTAAACTATACATTACAATAAATACCATAAATTGAATATTTTATTTATAAATAAATTTTTTTTTTGGATAATCGTTACAGTTCGATTTGTTTATGTCTGAAAAAAAAATTCAGTTAATTTGCATAATTTTGTGGTTGTGTTATAAATAAATTGTTATAATTAATCTGAATAATACATATAGTTGATTGAGTATTTGGCTGAAGTTTGAATTAAAGTTGGCATAATGTCAAAGAGAATACATAATCCTCAGAGCATTGAGGATATCAGGAGATTAGACGGATTATTTTACCAATTTCTACTATACGATTATACAGTGGAAAAATGATGGGATACAAATATAAAATGCTTCAGAGCACATAAGAGGATAAAGTCGTTGTAGTTGATGATAAACACCGAAATACGATGAAATTCGTTGATAACAAACGAACCAGTAAATAAAACTTAAGGGTGCATTGGGTGAACAAAAATCCGTTTTAAAAGAGTTGCAGTAATAGAAACTCAGTGTCACTTTTCGCTTACGATACAAATATTTTAACTTGAAAGAAGGGAAATTAATGAAAATTTTGGTTATTTTAAGTAATTTTTGGTTTATTAGCTTGGATAAATTAGCTTGGAGCAGTTTCACCTTTTGTAATTAATGATGTTCATCACATGTCGAAATTATATAGGACGGTGCAAGTAAATAGTAATAATCACCTTAACCAGACGACTTATTACAACTTTAATAATTGAGATACCACCAACTTACAGCTATATCTGGATACCATCAGCTGGGTAAATGAGCTTAACAACAACAATCCTGAGGTTAACGTTTTTGTTCATCTTAAGCTTAACGATCCGTTATTAATTTTCTAGTTATGCGGACACTAGCTAAAAGACATAGTGGTTCTGGAAGGTAAGGGCGGTTCGATCCTTTTCCAGTTTCACAATAAGTTTGTAAGACGAACTTGTGAGACGAGTGGAACCATAGACAGTAATTTTTGAAGTTCTTCGTCAGGCTTCTGTAATTCCGAAATAAATTTAAGATCTAGTATTTTTTCGATAGAGGCAGCTCTGTTGTCGCTTGTGGGTGACAGATTGTTAGCGAAAACATTATCTATTGAATTTCTGTTGAAAACTACAAATAAAATTCACATGACGAGCCTGTCGTGGACTTCTTTTCGTTTTGGAGCTTATTGCGCATGTTAGAGGCTTGTGGTCGGTGTAAATGCAGAATATTTTGTTTCGACTGGTTATAACTTTTTGAAGCAAAATGCTAGACGTTCGATGCACCAGTAGTAATACTGAACACTGCGTCATCTAAATTCTAATGGATGAGATAAAAGTGTTGACCAAGTAAAATTCGTTGTAATTTTTTGGTTTTGCCAAAGCTAGTAACAAAACTAGATGAGCATGAATCGGTGATAACAATACAGCGAGTTTTGGTACAAAGCAATGGTATAATAACAATAATTAATTATTTCAATAAACTGTTGAATGAATGCAGGCACTTGAAATAGATTCAACTCTTTGCTCGGATGGGAATATTCCCTGAGGGGAAAATTTGTGACTTAGAAAGTTAAGAGCATTAACAAAAACGCATTTTAAAGTTTTGATATTAATACCAAAATCCGTAGTCTTTTAAACAGTAGTTGCTACCAGAATATCATCGATGAATGTAAACACGAAGTCCAATCCTCTAACTACCTTGCGATTCATGAACCTTTGAATTATGTGAGCACCGTTGCGTAAACCAAAAGGCATTCGCGTTAATTCGAATAAGCCAAAAGGAGTGGTAATTGCTGTCTTAGTTAATATCTTCTCTAGCAACAGGTATTAAATGATATGCCCTCACTAAGTCAATTTTAGAGAATATAGTACAATCGGTTAAGTTCATTGAGAAATTTTGTATAAGGAGTATAGGATAACGGTCAGGAATGGTGACAGCGTTTACTCTCCTATAATCCCCTTAATTTCTACAATCCAGTTCCTTTTTCGAACCATAGTTTGGAATTCCAAATATGCCGCTCTATGGCGTATTAGGTCTAGTCTGCGCGGTCGCGTAAAGAAGTTTATTGCCATATATTTTAATAGTGGTGCCATTTGCAGCAAAAAATGTAATATTTCAACAATTTGTCAAGTTGATAGCAGGGAAATATTTAACGACAGAATCAATATTCTAGTTAATACGAGAAACATTTTTTTGCATTCATATGGGCTTCGTAAGTATTGTGTGCTATTTGCTCGGTGAAGTATGTTGATCGTACTTCTAAGCATTTGAATAATGTAACCACATTATCCAACAAAACATTGGCATATGATAAAGTAACTGGAGTACGATTCCGAAGGCCACGTTTTAAAACGCCACGTGGAGTATAAGTCCTTATAAATATTTTTTTTAAATACTATCATGGCATGCTGTACCTTGTGGCATTTTGATCAGAATCCATGATTTCTAATGTAATTATCACTGTTCCGCCTTTAAATCTGAATTGTATATACTATAAATAAAATATTATTACTGTATAGTATGCAACTACAGTGTATATCCCGATTTAGTTAAAGGGTCCAACAATATAAATCTTACACCATTTAAGAAAAAACCAATACAAATTTTTCAAAAACTATTATCAGATGACTGAGCATAAATAAATATTTTTAAAAAATACAAAAGAATAAATCAATGAAATGAGTGATCATATTTTTAATTAAAAAGCAAACAAAAATTTCGTTTGATTTGTTTCTGTATATATATTTGAAATAACCATTGGAGAAATCATTAATTTGATCTAATTGGTTTCTTTGTTGAATGAGAATATTATTATAGAGATACAGTTGTGTGTATGATAAATTCAAGAACTTCATCATTTTCAGTCAGTTCTATATTTTATACTCTTAAGGTAAACATACGTATATACATATATGTATATAAGTTTCTGTGCGGCAAGTGAACCTTTTAGACAACAATAAGATCGTAGCGGATTAGATAATATCTGGTTGTACGTATATCTGTTTCAAAGTTATAAACAAACTAAATATAGGAACATACATGTTTATACATATGTAGGTTCTGTTTAAAACTTTTTTTTTATTATTGGATTACTGTTAAAAAAAATATTAAAGTAACAAATTTACTTTTTACCTTTGTCCAAATCATTACTAATGTTATGTTACAAACTTCAAACCTCAAAGGTTCTTCTTACTTCAATATATACCAAAGAAATCTTTATGAATAAACATTTTTTTTATGTATGTGTGTGTAGATCGTACCCTTAGATAACGAATAATTGAACATTTTTCGAAAAGCAAAATCCCTTTTTTAAATTTATAGAAATCATCTAAATGGACAATGTTAAATACAAAGAGCTTGCGCCAATTTGGAATTTATATTTGGTTCTTGAGATAATTCTTGTGGGTTAAAATTCTTTTAATGTTTTATGTGTGAGGTAACAAGTTATCAGTGCAAGTTGACATACAAAGTTCTGTTAATTGAAATATTTTTATTTTTTTTTAAGTTACATCTCCCTATATACCTGGCTTTGTATATCTCCACAGTAAAATCGATTAAACTATAAATATCCATTCAGGTTGGCATCTAAATGGACCTATATACGATATTTTAGTAAAGTGACTCATTCAAAAATGTTTCGTTCAATTTACTATATTAATAAATCTAATCACTTTCATTTGTATAAATTTGTTTTATATCGGAGATTAAAATATTTGTTACCTTTCTGAAATATTAGAAACAATGTATTTTACCACCTACCATTTTTTTTGAACGGATCGAGAAATATTAATAGAGAATTGCTTTACACTATTGAAGTATATTAATTGTTGTTTATTATATCCATGACATTTATTATCGTTATCTTTGAATTCCAAACCCTATATCAGGATTAAGTGAAATTAGATGTTATGGGTATAGACGGCATTTATATACATATATATGAAAAAACTTTCTTGTAATTTCATTAAAATCATCTTCAAGAATGAATCATGGTTTAAATTTTGTAATTGATTAATTCCTACAACTTAAGACATTATTGCGTTCCAAACAAAAAAACCCTTAACGCGTTGGTCTTAAAAAAACATACAACTCTAATCTAAATTGATCTAAATTAAATTGTGAAGAATATTTAGGTCACACAATAAATAATATATAGTTAAAAGTAGCATATTATGTACATATGTACATATATATTTATGTATGTAGTTAAAAGAACAGCCAATATTTATTTTAACGAAATTTAGTGTAGAAAATCTAAAATCTAAATTGATAAATGCGCGAAGAGAGAGGGCTATACCCCTCTCCAAAAATTGTTTTGAGTAAACGAAATAATTATAATTTATTTCAATTTATTTATATTAACTTTAATATTTTATTTTATTTTATTTTACCATCATGTTTACATATATAATCTACCTAAGCGTTATAATTCAATATATTATCGGAAACACCAAAAAAATTCTAACACCTCAAATATGTGTACCAGAGTAAATAATAAAACACGTTTATTATTTTTAAATTGAACATAAAATTTGTAAGAAAAAGAAAAGAAATTAAAAATAAAATACATTTAAAATTAAGTCTATTGACAAATCTAAAATAGTTGGTTGTTATAAAATAAGTAGCTGAAAATGAACTAACAAATGTAATGTCAATATTTACATATTTAATTAACGTTAAGCTTTGACCACACAGTTGGTCTTCAATTTTCTTTTTCTTTTTTTTTTCTTTTTACTCTATACCTACATACATCTGCTTGATCTTTTCTATGCATTTATTTTGTTTCATTGACATTAGGATTTCAATTTTAGTGCTATTCAAGTACTAAATATAGTCCTTAATATATGACGACCTCCCGTTCTGGTACTTCTGTCATAAATCGAAAATGTTGTAAATCGCAGTACACATTGATTTTATGTGGCTGCAACTGCGTTTTTTTCAATGTTATGCAATTTAAGATATAAAACTTAAGATCATCAATGATCATAAATAAATATTTTAGATTCGTGCAAAACTATGATTATAATTCAAAATAAATTATCTTTTAATTCTTAGTAATTTTAAATTTATTTTTAAATTATAAAGAGTTTTCCAATAGTTGTATCATTCCTATTGGAAAATGGTTATAATGGCAACACTACGTATTAATTTTTGATATTTCTTATGCCATTTGACCATGGAAAGATACACGCTTCAACAACGTTTAGAAGTTTTTAAATTGTTTTATCACAATCAGTAATCATTTGTGAATACTGTGAGAAATTTAAGAAGAATTCATGGACGACATTATTCAGTTAATCGACTCACTATTTGTCGTATTGTATAGACAAATTTGAAAATGCATTAATTTTCTTTGCACGATATACAAGAGTACCAGTACAACAAAGAAATGCACAAAGAAATCGGTTCCACGTCGTTCTCAACAATTAAATCTTTCACAAATTTTATGAAAAGATTTGGGTTTACATCATTACAAAATTCAACTGGTACAAGAACTGAAGCCGTTAGACTACCATAAACGTCGTTTATTTTCTGATTTTGCTCTTGGACAGCTTGAAAATGATGAACATTTTTATCGAAAAAAATGTTCAGTGATGAAGCTGATTTTTGGTTAAATGGTTATGTAAACAAACAGAATTGCAGAATTTGGAGTGATGAAAATCCACACAAAACTATTCAGACACCATATAATTCATATAAAGTCACTGTGTGGTGTGCAATTCATGTTGGTGGAGTGATTGGTTCATATTTCTTTGAAGAAATTGGTCGAAGAGTAACAGTCAATGGAGAACAATACAGAACAATGTTAAATGATATTTTTTTTCCTGCTGTTGTTGAGAATAATCCGAAAGATATGTGGTTTCAACAAAACGGTGCCACCTGCCATACAACCACCTTTACTAATCGATTTATTAAAAACAAAATTTGGTGATGAAATTATCTCAATTAACTGTCCAGTTAATTATCCTCCCAGGTATAGTGTGATTTAACATCTTGTGATTTCTTTCTTTGGGGATATGTTAAGTCACAATCACAAGTTTATGCTGGTAATCCAACAACAATTGAGCAATTAAAAATTAACATTGAACGTGCTATTGATACAGCCAAATTTATGTGAAAAAGTAATGATAAATTGGGCTCACAGAATGCAGTACGTACGGAGAAGTCATGGTGGTTATTTGAATGATGTTATTTTCTATGGCACAATGTAATCTTTCAAATAAAAAAAAAATTTGGTCTTACTGAATAATTTATGTATTTTTGTTTAATTTTTAAATTGTATCATTCCTATTGGAAAACCCTTTATAACAACTATGTGTATGTGTGTTTATTAAATATATAGATAGAACAAATTAAATCTATTTTTTAATGGGATTTTCTCGAAATTTATTTAAACATTGGCAGCTTTTTCTTTCTCCGTTAGCTAACGAAAATGATACACGAGTAAATCTCATTGAAAAAATAGGTGCTCTTGTGTCTGGTCCACCCTGAATATTGAATATTTATATATTTTAAATACATCTAGATATAAATATATATATGTATATATATATATATATATATATATATATATATATATATATATATATATATATATATGTATACTATATATAAATATATATACTATAAATATAAATATATTTTTAGATATATGATCAGGTGCCTCAAGGCATTTTTGTTTTTACTTTAAATAGTTATAAATAAAATATTTTTATATCTCGTAAAGTGACACGTTATGAAAGTTGTAATATAGACAGCTCGCAGCCTACATCTCCTTTAGTATCTATGTATGTTATTTGTAATTGCAGTGCATGTATTTGTGTGCAACTTTATTATAATAATATATGTATGTACATATCGATATTTTAAAAAAAAAACTTTAATTGTTTCTGTATTTACGTTATATTGTTATACTGCATTTATATATGTACAACGATTTTAATTACATGTTATTACGTAGTCTATATACTAATATTTCAAAGTCTATTGTCAAAGCATATAAAACTGAACATCAATTTAATAACACATTTAATTAATTATGTTCAAAGTTTGTTTTGAACTTCGATTGTATTTCGAAAGTGAATTGTTCCAAAATATTTTTACGGGCCAGAAAAACTTTAGACACTGACTACTGTTGATATTACAGTAGATAAGATTTGATCATCAAAATGTAATTCAATTGAATTGCATAATTTAGTGCCAAAAACATATATTCTCGTTATTTTCTGTGTATTTTATATTTTATTAATAAATAATACGATCGCGGCCAAGTATCCGAACACTAACCTTCCTGCACGACAGCCCTACCATATGATGCCTCTCCTTTCAGAGATTGCTGCACAATGCGTTCAAGATCTGTACTCTAGATATTAGATCTCGATATTATACAGAGCTCGGTATGTACCATCTTCTTCGCGTTTTGGCCGTAAATTACACGCATGATTCTTCTCAAATGTAAGGAGCATCCATTAAACATCCATACAACGAGCCTAGTCAACACTCTGTAAAGCTTCAGTTTGATAGATGTTTAGATTTTAGCAGAGGCCTTAGAGGAAACAAAGCGCGATATCCTGCTGCCAGTCGCTCTTTAATATGCTCACCTATACACTCTATTATCGTGAGTGATTGATTGATTGATTGCTCCTCACTCCCTCAAACGTGTAGTGAGAATTAATACGTGTAGTGTATTAATTTAAATTAATAATTAAACTAAAAACTTTGCGAAAATTTAACAAATTTAATTCAAAAATAAGCATTTTATGGCTAGGAGAATTATTGCGTAAGATTAAATTTAAATAGTTGATATAGTTGATATAACAGTATATAGAACTAGGCCTTAAAATTTTATGGAAATTTTATTTGGGAGTGTATGGTTTGTGTAAACATTTAGGAATATGTTTAGGCAGGCTGTGATCAACAAATTACGAAATTGTATACAAAATTACACACATCAGCTAAACATCACACATAATTAAGTCAAACTTATGGTCGGTGTAAATTGTGAATTACCGACCCTCAACAAAGTATCTAAAATCAAATGCATTTTTCTTCGGCATCCGAGAGTTTCTTTGAAAAACAGCCTAATAGTTCCCAACAATCGTTATGGTATACTGTTACAGAACAGCCCCAACTAAGTTCTTTGGCGTTTTGAGCTTCTTGAGTATAGAGCGGCCAAGTGAGAATGATTAGGTAAGAGTATTTCAGCGAGCCTCGGAATAAATGGAAGGTAATAATTTATCATAACAATGAAGCATTGAATACTTTTCATTATTGTGGAAGCTGGGAATTCCATAAAGGCATTATCTCGTTCCTGGGATGACAGAATATCATTAAGAGTGATCTTATGACTGAAAAGATTAGAAGTGTCTGCACCGAATACGCATTCTGAACTCTTGATGTGAACATCAATCTCGACGAGTTATAGGAAAAGCTGTGGCTGAAAAGCTGAAACCAGCACCAATGATCGGTCGATTAACACTCACTAGAATGAAAGAAAGCATGAGTGAATTTATAGTTTGAGACTGATGCAGTTACTTGGACCAATTTTGTTCCGTAGATATTATAGCAAGTCAATGGTAAAAATTGATTTAGCATTAAGTTAATGGACAGCGAGCACCAAAACATCAGTCCCCGCATCGATTATAAAATTCAGTCAATATTTCGTCGTTTATCGAAAAGTCGACGAGTTTTGAGTGGAAATGTAAATTTTGTAAATCGTTTTATGAAACCATACCGTTCATGGCCGATGTAGACCAAATCTACACACGGCTTATGGTATTTGCATGCGGCTGCACCAAATGTGTTGTAGTCCCAGCATACACCATTTATATATATCTGGATGCCGATTGAGTGCGATTTTGATTTGTGAATATTGGCAACTGCGTGATGAACGTGAATATTGGTGACTACCAGAGCGACTGCCACTACGAATATTTACTGTTATAGTCGGTTTACTATAGCTTCTAAACGGGTTAGGCAATCGTTCTCCCCTTTTACCCATTTCAAAAAAATTGCAAAAAAAATTATATAATGACACTATTGTATACTGTATACACAAGGCGGCATCGTTACCGTGTAGTTTTGTTTGGGGCCGATATGTCCATCGGCTCCACTCGGTTCGAGATACCCTCGAATACAGGCGCTCTTTTACATTTTACAGTTTCAAATATGGGTAAATTTAGATATTTGGCTGCTATAACTCTACCTGTCATATGCGGGAGCTTTATTTATGATTTGGCCTAACCAGTTGCATCAAAAACATCAAACAATTTTCCAAGAAATGTATTGTAGACAAAGAATTTTGATTTGTCCTTTACTTTCAAGAATATTGATTCAACTGAACTAACAAAAAACATTTATGAAATAAATCATAGAATTCATCAAGATCATTTTCCCTTTCACCTGAGAATATTTCATGCATTTATTGCTCTTCTTATTACTATTAATTATATAAACGAATATACATTGATTGTCTTGTAAGATGTCGGGCGATCGATACGATGAACAACAGTTCTTTAATTCAAAAATTTAGTACTTGTGCCTGTCTATTATTTATTCGTATTTACCAGATCGTTGTCAACAAGTGGTAATGTAAGTCGAAGATTTTTGGCCGTATTTCGTTTCGTTAGAAAGTTTTAACTACAGCCAAAGTAATGGGATTATCTGTAAATTGGGGAGCAGAAATTCAACAGTAGAAGGAATGAAGGTGAATTTCAACAAATGCGAGTTTATGGTACCGGAAATTAAATATTGTGGGTATAAAATCGATCGGCGTGGTATTCACAAGACCGATGCCATTACACAAATGCCAGACATTAACATGCATTTATTTGACTAATAAATTATTACGGACGATTTTTAGAAAAACTGAATAATATTCTGAAAGAAAAAGTAAAATTTGTTTGGGACGATGGATGCAAAACAGCATTTCACAACCTGAAAATAGAAATTAAAGAGAACATACACTTAGCACACTACGACCCAAAATTGCTGTTGGTTTCGGCTATGGACGCCAACCCAGTTGGTGTGGGGGCTGTACTAAGTCACGTTAATCCGGATCGCAGTGAAAGACCTATAAAATGTACATCGTAAACCCTGTCTAAATTACAGCAGCGGTATTCACAATTTGACCGTGAGGCATACACTATCATTTAGGGCGTATGAAAATTCTATCAGTACGTTTATGGCCGAAAATGTATTCTTCCAACATCCTTATAGCTGTATAAGGATGCAGAATTACGCAATTTTTCTACAGTCATTCGAATATGACATTTGATATTGCAAATCAGCGGACTATTCGATCTCGGATGCCCTGTCACGATTGCAACTGACGAAAAACAATTTAAGTACCATCCTAAAAGAGCCAATTAAATAATTAATTAATTATTAGTAAATGAAAATTGCATTAAAATAAAAAGGGGAAAACCTGTTATATCCATGTAACTCTATGGCCTATCCCTATACATCTGGCTATCCGAAATCCTTATAACTAAATTTATTACATGTAATCATATTATCTGGAACAAAGAAGACGTGTTTTATATTACTAACCGAGCCCTGTTTTAGGGCCGCTTCTTTTCTTCTTTACATTAACCACTTATAAAATTAACTACAGTATGACCGATATCACATATTTGCGGATGATGTACAATTACATCGTATAGTTGTAGAACTAATTGTAAAACAACACAATCGATTGTTCTATATAAAAATAGTGTTAACATGAACATATAGTAAAAGTATTAAAACTTGGGATTGATCATCGACGATAACTTGAACTGTTCTGGCCAAATTGAATTAATTCGTAAAAAGAAAACTATTTCTATTATTTATGTTTTCTTATCATTAAAATTGTTATAGTTTTTACTGTGTTTTTCTCTATATATATATGTATAATTGATTTGGTTTAGTTAAGATTATTAGTTCCGATCTAGCAGGATGTACAAAAGACAAAACAACTTATTCATGTAAAATTGATTAAATAAATAAATACATAAATTGATGATGTGACAACAAAACTAGAATCAAATTGGGCATTTATAAATGCGTTTCGAATCATTCCTTTTTTATTGATCGACTTATAATGGTGAAGTGCCAACTGCTCTTGCAATCGAGACTATACTTAGTGGTTCCATATTAATTTACAATACTTAGGTGCCAAATAACCATCGTTACTGTTCTTATAATAAATGTACATTTAAATGTTTTTACATTTTATTCTTATATTGTCTTAATCTTTTGAACTTTTTTGTTCAAACAAAAAAACTCAGATGTTTTAAGATTTGCAAATTGAACTGGCTTTATACTTAAACTTACTGGAAAAATAGTTATTGTGTTACGTTTTTGTCTCAACTTCTTAGAAAATGTAGTTTTCTTACTCTGTTTATATGTTATGGTTCTGAATTCATTGTGAGAACTTTTTAAAACCAACTTTAAGTTCCAAGAACATTTTATAAGGTTTAATAATGAAATTAATTAACAGAAAAGTTATGATAAATGTATATTTTAAAACTTACAAAATTTTGACACAATATATAATTTAGCGAACAATGGCACATAAGACCACATATTGCGGTTAAACTAAAAAAAAATTTTTTTAATTTATAATTGCAACATTTTTTATAGCCTTTAATTCTAAAATGGGTTATTTAACTTTACAGTATGTATCTGTATATATACATATATATATATATATATATATATATATATATATATATATATATATATATATATATATATATATATATATATATATATATATATATATATATATATATATATATATATATATATATATATATATATATATATATATATATATATATATATATATATATATATATATATATATATATATATATATATATATATATATATATATATATATATATATATATATATATATATATATATATATGCCCCCAGATGTTATCAGTTTCAGACTTTTATGAGACATTTAGTTTTAGTAAATATAAAAATGTAAGCAAATAATTTATAAATCAACTCACAGAAATCACCACCAATAGAAAGGTCCACTCCAATGATGGTTGGTTATTTTCCCTAATGTAAGTGTATACGCCGAAGTGTAAACATATACATTTATTTTAAAGGCACACATTCAAAAACTTACAATACGAGATTCGCAATCACACGTATACAGGGTGAAACTTTTAGTTCGATTTAAATTGTTTATTAAATAATAACCCAATAAATATTTTCAATTGATTAGTAATTTATTTTCGGAAGTATATAGATACCTTTCGATTAATAATGGAATACTATTTCATTCAAATGGCCGCCTCCGCTAGATCTGCAGTGCCCCATTCTGTTGACCCAATTTTCAGAAAATTTAAATCGTTTGAGCCTCTATACCACCAATAGTCATTTTAATTGCGTTTTTTAAAGCCTTAATCGTCTCTGGATGATTAGCATAAAATTTGTTCTAGACGGATCCCCACAAATTATAGTCCAATGGTGTCAAATCGCAACTCCTAGGCGGCCAGTTGTCAACGCCATTTCGGCTAATGAGAAGATCTGCCATCCTGTTGAAATCAATTATCGGACAAGTCTTGCTCTTCAATCGTAGGGAATAAAAAGCCCACTTAACGATAACGGTCGCCGTTGATTGTTAGTGCGGCACCTTCCTAATTTTCGAAGAAAAATGGCCATATGATGCCTTTGGACCATATTCCACACCAAACAGTCACTCCTTTTGGGTATATTGTTAGGTGGCGATTTTCTATGGCCCAACTACGGCAATTTTGATTGTTCACATAACCGCCGCGGCGAAAATCACCACTTTGGAGTAGTGATTCATAATCATCACTCAAGACGTTTTGAACGCTCTAAACTAGAGCCATCTATTATAGAGCCATATTTTTATGGAAAATTACTTTAAAATAATCCATTCCAAAAATTTAGGGAACTCATAAAATTCGAACCTTCTTCGTTTAGAAAAAGTGATCACAATTTTAAAGAGAGCTACACACGATCCAACTTATCGGTGCGACCGTCGGACGACTAAATTGGATGTTGTCTACAGACGATCCAACTTACCATCCGATTTTGACAATTTTCTTTTGGTTTTGGGTTTACAAATTTAGTTTACGCATGCTATTGTTAATCTATTGTCTCGTTTTGCTTCGTGCGTCCCTATTGCAATATAAATTGCTTGTTATATCCCATAGGCATGGATAGTCTTTATAGATTTCTAAAAAATCTATTAAAACTGCTCGTCCTGCAGTTACCACCATTTTAATTTATTAATTTAATACGTATCACACTAAGCTACACTAACAAATAAGCACGTGTTTAACAAGTGAATTTATTTATTTTGGTCTTGTTTTTTGTAAACACACAACGCACACAACGAATAATTTTTTTCTCTCTGTTGTTTATTCTCTGAAATTTCACACACAACTAACTTAAAATCGTCCGACCAATACGCACCATCCGATTTATTTAGTTGGTCGGACGGTCCAACTTAATTTTATCGGACCGACATGCATACACACTATCCGATTTTACATTCAATCCAACCAAATCGGTCCGACCACCCGACCAAATTGGATCGTCTGTAGCGCTTTTAAAAAGCAAAAGTGAAAATTGTGCTTAACCAGCCGGGTAGGGGTTATTTACATTTTCAACCCTGCATTATAATAGAACCGATCTATACCGTATGGCTTTAATTTATGAACGCCAAAGCGTTATTATATTATTGACCGGTTTTATTAGACTGACCCGGTATTTTCGAACGCAATAGATTATGTTTTACAATTTTAAATATTCGAAGATGATTCAACCAAGCGCCAAACAATTTTTGCAGTTCATACAAGCAGTTATTTCATTCGTTATAAAATCAGTCCCTAATTTTGAGCCAAATGAATCCCTCAACTAATCTCGGGTCCTTAAGCTGATCAAAAAATCATTATTTTATTTTAATAGTTTTAAAAATTACAGCTTTGTTAAATTTTATCATTTTAAAAATATTTTAAATTTAGAAATTTTTAGTTTTTAGAAATGGATTTTTCTAATTTACCAAATTACACATAGAAATTCGATTTTAAAAATCAGGTAATTTTAAATTTTAGAACGGCGGCGAATAAAAAAAAAATGTTTTTAAAAATTCAATATTTGATGAAACACATCAAACAGTGTAATTTTGAAATTGGATTTAAATTTTAAATTCAGAGGATGACTTCCTAAAAATACACTTCGATTTTTTAAATGACATGTCGCTTTAAATATGAAATTTTAGTATGAGAAAACAATTTGCAGTTTTTACTAAATTTATGCATTGTAATTTTCTACGGTAAAGGCAAATGTTATTTCAGTTTCTACTGGATTCTCCATTCTAAAATCGTTTGAACGCAAATATTTTAGTACAGCCAACAAAGATACACTGAAATTCTACCCCACACACACCCAATTCAAATTGGAACCTCAGGCAGTAGTTTATGTTTCTGTTAATTGTCAAAACAATAACACTCGAAGTATTAATGTAAGCCTTTTATTGATAGGGATCTTGTTTCGCATATTTGGATTCGTTTGTACCTACTA
Organism: Tipula unca; assembly: GCA_951394425.1. Lineage (NCBI taxonomy): Eukaryota > Metazoa > Arthropoda > Insecta > Diptera > Tipulidae > Tipula > Tipula unca. The sequence continues at coordinate 219,850,909 of OX596381.1, forward strand.
CTTATTAAATATCTTTGTGGCATAAAAGAATATATGATTTAGAAAACAAGAGGAATTAACTCAAAAATAGTATATATTTTGGTGATTTTTGTATAACAACAGTCCTGTTTTTTTATTCAAAAATGTTTGAGTTCGAATAACGAAACTTTATTGATTTGATGAACTCGATAAAATCATATAGTGCTAAAACTCGAATATTTATTTTTTATCGAGTACATCGAAAATAAAATTAATGTGAGTTAAAATATGTAATTTAACATTAAATGTATTTTAAATGATATTTATATTATTTGGGTTTTACTGAACAGTACTAAATATATTAGAAAAACACGTCTAAAAGAGTGAAGAGTAGAGGCGATGCCACATGCAGTTGTCTTTCCGACCGATTCGGTAGAAAATATGATAAGACACGCCACATGAGCAAAACAATGATCCGACCAATGTTTACAACAACAAAATTTTTATTTGTGATTTTATATTTTTTGTCATTTGTTTTTGACATTTAATTTATATATTTTATCAAATTATTACCATACTCATTTTTAATTTTCAATAAATTGTACAGATTGACAGCTACGTTTGTAAACAAACCAAATTATCACCGAAGTGAGGTTATAGTCACAACGAAAATAAATATCGGTGATATTTGATGCGTTCGGAACCGACAAAATTTATATTGGGAAGCGTTCGGAACCGACAAAATTTATACCATTTACGTAAAAGATCGGTTGTCGGACCGACAGAATAGAAAAACTCCTTTATTCAATTAAAATTGTTATATTATTATAAATTTATGATTTTAATTACTAATTGTAATTATTTCATATATTTTCTCAATAATTTAAGTCAAAAATATGCAATCATTTAATCATAATTGTAAAAATCGGTCCCAGGCTTTCGCCGATATTTTTGTCATGTGGCAACGCCTTAAAACGAAACAAAAAGAGTATTAACACTCTAGAAAAGAGTATATTTGGTCACCCAAGCTTTTGTATTTATCTATATAGGAATAAATTTAAGTTAACTAATTTTTAAATAGAATAATATATTACCAACTAATACTAAAATTGCATTCGACACAATCTTGACTTTTATCAAAATAAATAAATAACAATTCATAGTGATGCCAACGCTGATATGTTTAGGTGGGTGATACCCCAAGTTTCACAATATTTTGCATGATTTATCGGTTTAAATCTAGTATGCAGCAGAAAAGGTTAATTTGAAAAAGCCAACTGAGTTTAAAATATGAATACTTAAAGGACCTAACTATATAAGGTCACCCACCGGATATTAAATTAAACTTAATATAATCTTTATCCATTCAACGTTAAACCAATAATAAATTCTACGTGTATATCGGTATTCTTTTCACTATATTAATGTCATAGTATCATGTTGTGAATATCATACTCAACTAATTATCATATATTATGGATGTATATACGTAGGTATATACATACAGAAGAGTAATTTTAAATTGATATTAATCTCGAATATAAAATAATAATGATAATTTATTTTAAAAAGAATTTGATAATAAAATTATGATTAGTTATTCAATCAAAGTCAAAATCAGATTATCAGAAGTATCTATATAGTTAAAATAGAGAATTATTAAATAAATTTAAAAAAAAAAACCAGGTATTTGGTTTTACCTCTCAGCCAGGGGTCGATTCTAAACTATCGATAGAAAATACAATGTATATATTCGTGTTTAATCATTTAATTAATGAATTTAAATCATTTTTATCCTGTCAACATATAAGAAATCATCAAAAGAAGCTTATGTAATACAGTATCTTATAACTACAATAATATAGTGATATTCAAAACCAATGTTAGTTTTCGGCCGCGGTTTTATCAAAGTGGTTGGTTTAAAAAAAATATTCACAATGATTTGTGTGTATGGTATTATAAACCTCTAAATTAATTAATAATTATTAATGGCGAATATTTTTATTTTTTGTGAGCTTTTCACAATAATTATAATTTATCTTAAATAAACAACAAAAACAATACTTTGTAGAAAATAAATCTATATACAGACAAAACATGATGGTGTGTGTATTATATATATATATATATATATATATATATATATATATATATATATATATATATATATATATATATATATATATATATATATATATATATATGAGTGTATTCGCAACCCGATGATTAACTTGAAGTTTATTTTGAAAATGTAGCTTCCAAAAAATGCTTTATTGGAGAAGACCACCCGAAAAGTTTTCTCTGGTCTGCTGTATATTCTATATTGAATGTGAATACATAATCAAAAAAATATCCGTTCTAAATTTGATTCCCATACAAATTTATCATCATCATAAATAAATCATCAAACAAAAAATATAGTCGAAACAATCTTCTTTAAGTATTTTGGATATTTTTTTTTTCTTCTAAAAAACTAACCTCAAATTTATGACTTAATAATTTTTTATTTTATCTTTTTCCCTGTGAGACTTTTTGGATCCCATAAGATGTTTTTAGATGATTTTTGTTTTATATACATATATATATATATATATATATATATATATATATATATATATATATATATATACAAATGATGATGATTATCTTAATCATAAAAATAATAATGATGATGTTAATAATAATTTTATTGTGTTTTTATGAACAAGATCAACATAAATAAAAATAGATTATAATTTTAAAATAAAAGAATTTTTCATAAAAAAAAATTGAAAAGTATGTACGAGTAAGTATGTGTATAAAAAAGCTCGGAAATTGTTATAATTATTTTTATTTATTTTAAAATTTCAATTTGAGTATAATTATATTTATAAACAAAATATTCCTATACATAAGAAATATATGAAGCAGAAATGCTAATAATGACTTAATTAAATTTCATTTACAAATTGAAGTGCATTCATTCCTCGGTTTAGCTCTTTTTCATTTTTTTTTTTGTAAAATAAAAATGAGCAGAACGAAAATCGGTTTAAACTCAACAATAAACCTAAAATTATAAAACAAAAAGCTAAAATATATAGTATATTCATAACACAAAAAAATCAATGATGATGATTTTTTATATTGTACATTAAAAAAAAAAACGAAGAAGTTATATATAACAAAAAATATTTGAGTTAACATAATAATAATCAAACAAAATTATAAGAAAATTAGGTTACAAGCAATATGGTTTATAAAATTAGTGAATGATTTACAACCAACTATAATTATATATGTAAATAGTAATCTACGAGTACCTACCATAATTAGAAGTAGAATATTGTAGATAATTTAATTATTTACACTGCATTTTATTTAAATGCCAATAATTATTTTTTGGACACACACGAAGTCCTAGTAATCTGTGTATATATATATATATATATATATATATATATATATATATATATATATATATACACCTATATACGTTTATATAAAATTAAAACATATAAAAGAATCAAATAAAACTGAAAACAAACGCGCATGGTTTTCAATTTGACACAGCCTTTTAGAGAAGAAACCACAACATATAAATAAAAAAAAATAAAGAGTTATTCGATTTTCTAAAGTTATATCCATAAAGCTGTAAAAGATTATGTTTTAATGTCTAATGATTGTTATTTAAATAGGTGTGTATAATTTATAATTTTATGGTTGTCATGAGAATAATATCAGAAATTTGTTTATTAATTATGTCGGTTAGTTTACACTAAAAAATATATATTAATATATATATATATATATATATATATATATATATATATATATATATATATATATATATATGTATATATGTATGATTTGTTTTGTGTTATGCATATTATTATGTCCTATTATAAATATGTACACGTATATATAGAAATGTGATATATGATAACTGACATTTCAATTTATACCCGATCTTATTTTAACTGAAGAGTAAGCTACATACATATAGCAAATAAATAAAATTGGGCATTTTTATTTTAAATCAGCAGAATCACTTTCATTTATAAGAGGTCTGTGAAGTTACCCCGAAAAAACAATCGGAAAAAATTTATTCTATCATTTTGTGATGTGTCCATATGCTAAATCAATATTACCAAATAATAAAAATAAAAAAAAACGCATCAAATACGCAATTTATTCCGAAATTGTTTCTACCAAATTAATGATTTCCAGCTTATTTTTAGATTGTGTGACCGTGTGACCCTGTTGGAAAAAATATAGTCAAACGCTTACACTTCACAATTATATTTACCGTTTTCGGTGATGATTTTTTTAATATTGATATACGACTGCAATTTGGATAAAATAATTATAATATAGCTATAATTAACCTTAAGATTTAATTTTCTTTCCAAATCATTTTAAATAATCCTTCAAATTAAAGTCAGGAGACCCATGAGAGTAAAACTAAATATATTTTTAATTTTGGAAATCTTTCAAACGCCAATTCCATATTTTGAACTGATTTCAAAACTTGTGCACTAGTAAACAATATATATACTCACTTTTAATTTTTAGATTGATTTATTGTAATTGTTAAATGTCTTCATCATATTATAAATGATTAAATTAATTAATAATTAATTAATGATAATATAATAGCTATTTATTCACACTGTTCTCAAATTATTGGAAAGAATAATACTAATCTAATCAAATTATGTTACACTGGTTCTTATGCCCCTATTCTTAATCTCACCTACGCGTCACCGAGTAACGCGACGTCACCGTATTTCAATTTTGGTATTATGATTCTCGCCGTAAGTGAGTCTAATGTCACATATCCTCACATATCCTAATTTTTGATATTGATATACTATACATCGCATTTTTTACGTTAGGCAAAATGGAATGTAAATCGTAAGGTTTTATATTTGTTTATGTATTACAATAATTATTAATGAAATAAATATTAATTGTTGCATTATAATAAATAATATTGTTGTTGTATGTATAACAAAAAAAAATTTTTTTTCATAACTAGAAATAAACCGAAAATAGCTAATGGCGAACAATTCGCAAAACTCGTTGAGGAGAAGGAGAAAAACCCAGATATTGCCCGTGGAGGAATACTGGATGAGTAATAATAAGATGGTTTGAATTTTCCTTCTAGCTTGTCCAATAGATACGAAAGTCCAACTTCATTTATACGTAAAATGCTTGTACAATATCAAGAAATTTATAACACCATGCTTTAGAATATGTTAAAAATACATTTAAATATCAATTGATAAGTACTCGTCATCCGGTAGTGTGAAAGGATCAGATTTGACCAAATGTCAAAAAATCGCAAAACAATAACAACTACTAACTTAAACAATCTAAAATATCATAAATGAGGCATACCGCTGCGTATATCACTCACCCAAATTAAAGTCAGAATCAGAATACCAAAATTTGACTCGCGCGACTGTAGATGTCACGGTGAGAGGTGAGGTGAGGTGAGAATCATAATATGGGTATTAATATCGAATATCGATAACTATTTCGTACAATGAGATAAAATTCTGAAATAAATTCGCAAACGAATAGCTCAAAATGCATATTTGAATTAAATATCTAAGCTTCAGATAGGCATCAAATGGCGAGAAGATATCTTTAAAAGAACACATGTTCTCTTTTTTCATCCCGATCTTTTTTACTCCTTTTTTTTTTTTTTAATATTATCTTTTGTTATATATATATATATATATATATATATATATATATATATATATATATATATATATATATATATATATATATATATATTCTAACTTGAGAATCCAGGCGCCCTACTATGCAATTCGCCTATTTCCGGCAATAAAAATCGTGTTTGTGTTTGCGTATGCTATATGTATATTCATTTTCCTTTAAAATCTAAACTTATTTTGAAAACGAGCATATTTTGTTAACCATAACAAGCGATGAAAGATGGCTTTGATGATGGTCATTTGCCATGAGTTTATTTAAATGGTCACGAATTCACACCAGAGTCAAAACCAGAAATATCTAGTTTCATGCTAGGTGTATTATTCCGGCGAACTGAAATCCAAAATGGGTTAAGCACCTACATATATTATTTCATGAAACCAATAAATCACGACCGTATTTATGTATTGCGAGATATATATGATGAAGAAATTTAGCAATTACAATAAATCAATCTAAAAATTATAGTGAGTATAATTCCTTGGGACGTATGGATGGAGCACTTTCATGACCCGTTAAATCACTTAGCACACACTCACAGTATCATGATTTTATAACACATAATATCCCTATCGCCGACACATATACTTTTATATCGTTGCACTAAAATGCATCAGTAAATAATGGACTAGGCTTCTTTAAACTCAACAAAATAAAACCCTTTATTAAAATTTGGCAAAGATTACGCATTTCATTCGAGTGGCAAAAGCCTGGGAATGAAATGTTAAATTCGGTAGTTAAGCACAATGCTCATATTTTATATTTTTCATACAATTTGAATACATGATGTATCTCGCAAAATATATTTATGCACAAAACAAAAGTATGTTTCCTTCCTAAAATACATAATGTCAGAATAAAGTATTGTCAAAAAAAAAAGAATCAAATTGGGTCTTGTTTTGCTAGAATTGCTCGATTTACGGCTAGAAAAATTAAGCTACCACTTTTTTTTGACGGTTTATTTTTTTTCTATGCCTCTGGAGTATTCACTTACTCTTACAAATAGTTTGTATAAACATTTTTTCTCTCAGTCCGTTTGGATTTTCTAGCCACTGAAAAACAGCGTGTATCATACGATCATTACCATTGCAAAACGATAGCTGTCGAAAATAGTAGGCGAATTACAAAGTGATGAATGGTAAAACATTTGTAGCAATCAAAAACTTATTACCTTTTCAGTGAACTTCATAAAATTTCAGTTTTTTTTTATGCCTGACCTTAGGATTATTATACCTGGCAAAAAGCATAAACAAGCACAAGTAGTAAATCCACTCGCAACTGCTGAGATACTGCTTTCACTTCTTGAAGCAGTGTTTGTATCGGAAACCCATAACATAGAAATTCAGAGAAATTTTGTAATATGAAACAATTTCCATTTTCTAGAGTTGGCAACAAATTTAAATTTTCTGGATTCAGTCTAACTTTTAAGTAACTCCTCCGTAATTTTAGAGGCTCGAAATTCTATTTTTTTATAATACGATTATTCAGTTTTTCTGAATTTCCTTAAAAAATTAAATAATTTATTGCAACTAACTTTAAAAATCTTCAGTACTCAGGCTTCATCGTGGCTCTGCAAGATTCTGTATGTTCGTATAAAGGTTGAGTATTTTTTATATATTTACTCTTGTAAACTGTTCTTGCCTGTAGTTTTCTGGATACATAAAATACCAAACACGTTCTGTTTTATTCGCGTGAATATCTGGAAGCCATCACATGCCAATTTGTAAAAGGGTGCATTTATTGATACGAGCTACACTAAACATTACACACAATTTTAAAACGGTGTCAGGTGTGAATTTTTTAGAGAAAAAATCTGACAAAGAAGTCTAATTGGCTATTCAAAGCTGATAAATATGATTCTCCGAAATCCTCTGATGAACCTAACAATAGGGCTTTCTTGATATGAAATGTCCTCTTTCACATTATGGATTAGCATCAGATTTACTCACAATATAAATTTGTACATTCAGAATATGTCCAATTTTCATCGTTCATTTCTTTCGTCAATAAAATTAATTAACTGAACACTTTATGAAAATTGTTCTTTAATGAAAAATACTGTTTTATAGAATTGGATAGGAAAGGCTATATTTGAATAGAATTTGCATTTGCTGATTGACCATTTGTTGCGATGTGTGCGATGTTTACAATACAAATAAAAAAAACCAACCGTTAACAATTTCGATCTTTTGATCTCTGTCTATGTCACTGATGTATTTGGATCAGGTTTTGCGAACATAACAACAACAGTTCACTATTAATTCGCAGTTCCATATTTCATTGTGTTTCATTTGTTCAAGCGAAATTGTTTGCAAATAAAAAGCAATGAATCTTTGAGACAGAATAACGCAAACGTAACACACACACACAGTCGTATTAATAAAAGTATATGATTTTAAAGGACTAAAACTTAGCTTAATCATTCAATTAAATTACATACATTTCAATAAATTCCGAATACATGATTCCGCGTATATTTAAATATACGAATTCAATTACTTTGTCGGATTTTAAAAATATGTACGAGTATATCAAAAAGTTTTAAATTACAAAACAAAAAAACAAAAAAGTTACTGCGTATATGTGCAAAGTCACATTTTGTAATGAGAAAAATTATAGGATTTTTTAAAGCTTTTAACCTGATGATGGCTTAATTTAATACAAAAATTCATGTGTATACACATGATAAAGATCAATTCAAACTTAATTTGATACAGCTTAGGCATGTCCATAATAAATGTGTATGTATGTACGTACATATATGTATATATATATATATATATATATATATATATATATATATATACATACGTATATAGTCGGGCACAGAAAACAAAAGAAGAAGATTCTATCAACTAATAAAATCTACTGATTCTGTATTTTCACTATATATAGCTACATTTATTATTATTATAAAATTTTCTATAAGAGGTATATTATATAAAATGTTGGTAGTTTTTGCATTGTATTTATGGTAATTTTATCATATCTATCATTTTCTTGTGTTTTTTTTTCTTTTCTTTAATAACGTATAATGACATTAAAGAAGATAATTGTTAATTTATAAATACACCAAAAATTTAAATATACATAAAAAATTATTTGCTTGTGTATTCTTTTAAAATTTAGACCTCCGGTCTCGTCAAAAAATTGTAAAATGAAAGAGATATTAAAATAAAACAATTAATTGCTAACTTTTATCTTCTTTGTTTCAAGGTTTCCATTCCAATAAATTAACCTCAGATAATTGTCTTATTTGGTAGACTTCTTGGATCACGATATATGTACGTAATATATATATATATATATATATATATATATATATATATATATATATATATATATATATATATATATATACGTATACAGTTATATACAAATATTTTGAGGTGAATTAATACGTTTTGTATACTCAGAAGAATGTTTATGAAAAAATATAGGCAGACTTAGTGGAGACAGCTATTTTCAGCTTACTATACTCGTATTATATACATATATACCTATAAATTTTAGATAGTTTTTTTAGATTGTTTTGTTTATTGTGAATGTGATGCTATTAACATTATAATTAATTATTTTACTAATTACGTTGCTACAACTTCAGAAAAGGTATGGATACAAAATATTTTTTATATATACAATTATACATATATAAATATTTACTAATTAATGGTGCCGATTATGATCGTTTCAACAAAAGAAATGATCCAATAAATTATTTTGTGATTTTTTCCTTCATTAATTTAGTTGCAACACATAATCAACAAAAACCAATCTGCCGAAAAGGTAGAAAATATAAATTTTTTTCTTGGTAATTCTAAAATGTATATAGATTAACACATCCGGTCTGGTATGCTTAACTTTTTTTTTTTTAATTTTACAATTTTTAACTAAGTATTATTATTTATTTTATGGGGTTCAAAAAGGTGTTTGACAAATCTTGACCATTTTTTTTTTTGAGTCAATATGTTGAGTTTGCGATCCGACTTGATAACCAATTAACATTTTGGTAATATGTATATATATACTATACCGAGGCTAATAAAGATGGAATTAAGGTAACCTTTTTAGAGTAACTTCAAGAAATAATTAATAAAAAATTAATGAATCACCACGACGGAAAGCTTGGATGAATATAATCTGCGTACATACTCGTATAATAAAATAGTACAATATTGTAGTTAATGAACGTCAATAGAATTTACTAAATAAAAAAAATTAACAATTAATTCAAAAATTGATTCATTCAATTTTTTTAGTATAGCTATACGGTATATCCAAGTATTATTTTTTCCTGGTAATATTTTGAATTAAATTAAAATTTATTACTATTGATTAAATGACATCTTCTCATTTACATTGAAATATGCATTATAGTAATAAAATATTGGCATTTTCTGATTTGATTAGTTTTAATATACTAGAATTCTTAATTAATAGTAAATCAATGTTTTTAATAATAGTCGTATTTTCTTTTACTATAGTTTGGTATGCTGTTTTCCTTCAGAAAATTGAACACAATAAAAATAATTATTATTTCTTATATAGATATTCTACATATATACATACGAGTATGTATGTATTATGTCTACATTAAAAATTATTAAATAATTTCATCGCCAGTAAATATAGGATTGGCAATATTTTCCACAGCAAACGATGATTTTCAACCATTTTTCTGTTGTTTTCAGAATTTTTTGTATACGCGATGAAGTTATCAACTTAAGCGTTCTGTTAATGTATATATATATACTTATATATATATATATATATATATATATATATATATATATATATGTGTGTGTGTGTGTGTATTTACAAAAACACTAAAATAACGCTTAATTATAAAATAATGATTAAGAATGGTAAAATCTTTTTATTTTTGTTTGACTGGTTCCAGTACGGCTAGAGAATCTTAAATACGAATATGAAATAAATTCTACATCTGTTGTTTATAAAAAAAAAAATTTATGATTTCGTATATGTATACCTTTAGAGTATTTCGCTTTAGTTGGAGTTTTCAGTTTTATTTACTTTAAAAGTTTATTATTATTATTGTTTTATATTTTTTAATTGCATATTGTGTTTTATAGCAATTTTACAGCAATATTATATACTAAATTACGTTTCATTTATTCTCGGTATAAAAATTATTATTACTATGGATCATTTACATTAATTAATTTAAGAGACTTTGAAAGGAACTTGTGCTGCACATTCACTGACAACGCGAATAAACAATTTATTCTGAAACGTTTATTAACTTTTAAATCTGACGGCTATATAAGCGTTTCTAAATAATTTATACAATATTTACTTGTGCCAACATACTATTTGGAATAAACTTTATATACGTATATGTATATATAATATATCCCTTCTTGTTCCTAACTTGTAAAAGTATTATATACTAATTTCTATATAGATATTCTGCAAAGTATTTTGGTTTTATGTTTTATTTCCATTCTTTTATGATTTTTTTAATGTTTTCTGTAAAAGCCACCCAGATGAAACTTTTTTGTGTATATGCCAAGAAATTTTTGTTTTAGCTAAATTATTTTTTCATTTTATTGTTGTTTTTTATACAGTGTATGCAACAAGTAGCACGTATTAATTTTAACCACAGGAAATCGCTAAAAGGAACGGTCATTACATCATTATATTATGTATAGGTATGTATGTACAAAGTATACAAATGTACTGGGTCACTCTAAATTCAATGCACAAAAAACTCAAGTGACGTAATTTTGCGTACAAAAATAGTACCTACAAGTTATTTGGTAAGACTATCGTTGTACTACTATCGGAATATTTGCACTTCTTTTTGAATAGATGTATACTACTCAATTGATAAATGTACTACATTTTTGACTGCTGTAGTACGAATTGTGCAATAATACTAATTTTAATCTCGTTTATTCAAAACCAAAATTTTTGCGACCTAAATATTGTATACCAAAAATACAAAATGTCTAATTGGAGTATCCAAGAACATAGATTTGAAGGAGTGTTGGGATTGTGCTTTTAAGACGAAAGACGGTTTGAAAGAACGGATGTTTCGCAAAATAAAGTGTACCAGTGTAATTTTATGTTTGTCCTATAGCAATGCAGCGACTGAAAGAGTAGTTTCCCAACATACTTTAATAAAAGATAAAAAAAACTGTTTGCTTGCTGTGATAATAACTGCGTTTTTTATTAACAGAACTTCAAGTCCTATATAGAGCATCGGGAATAATACTGGGAAATTTTATTTAATTTGACCAATATATTTTATTTAAGTTCTAGTTATCTTGAATAATTTCAACTTCTAACAATATTTTTTGACGTTTATTGTCAAATAATACAGGTATTAAGCTAAATACAATGAAAAATATATTTTGTTTAAAATATTTCCTTTTAAATTTCCCCTTATTTTTCGAGTTGGTGTACTATGATTTTCTCGAGAACATTTAAAAATAAAGTTAAATTTAATTTTATGTTGATAATATTGAATTAAAATATGTTGTTTAACATTAAATGTATCATATTTCACTGAAAAAACGAGAAAATTCTTATCCAGAGCTATGTACTGTATATTCGAACTTGAAAATTTTTGTATAAAGAAACACGACATATGTTAGCAAAAAGTTTGACTATGTACTTTAGATTGGGTTCAAAGCTAATTAAATACTTACATAAATCTTTATAAATTGTATTTAAATTAATTTGGTTTTTTACTTTTAATATTAATTTAAATATTTTAAGTTTAATTTATACAAAAATAGATTTATTTTATTTACTACTATACTTGTATGAATTATTATATTAACTTTGACATTTTAATGAACATTATTGAAATGTAAAAATTATAAAATACATTTGGTAAAAAAGTCTGTAGGTTTTAAGAAACTAGTTAACGCCTAAACCTTATTTTTGGGAGAACGCACTTAAAACAACAATGACTAATAATTTAGAAACATTGATTTTATTCTTATTCTCAATTTAAGAAGATAGCCAGAAATTATGTATGTGATTACATAAAAATAATTGTATTATGCTGTAATTTGAAAATAATTCTGATATCCTGTTTTGGTGTATCAAAATGTAATTCATATACAGTTTGAAATATCAATCTGCAGATAGTTAGTTCTATTAATATCTAAATCCAAGAGGCGCTTTGTTAAATTTTTAAGAAAAGATAACTAGTTTTTACAAAACGAATTTTTTGCATTTGAAAACTGTAGTTAAAAAAGTTAGACTACAATCATTTAGGCGTGTTTTTTTTTATTTTATACCAAGTCGATTACCGAACTTATTTATTTTTAATGAAATAGAAGAGTCTCTCAAAAACACTTATTGCTTTATAAGAACAATATAACTTTATATAACAAGTTCATTCAAAAAATATTATCAATTTATTTAAAAAAATATTTTTAGTTATTCAGCTTTCCACATTTTTTTTTTTTTTAAATGGAATAAAAATTTGAAAATTTGAAAAATTTATCATAAAATCTATCAAATTTTAGAGTTATTTAAATTCGTAACTAAAACTCGTCAACAATTCAGGTAACTATAGCTACTAAAAAAAGCATAAAATTAAAAATTCTTAATTACATATATAATAGTATCCAAAACTCCAAACATGCGTAAATAAGCATTTGGTGATGAATAAACTTGTCTCGGCTAAAAAAAAAATTATTTGCGCAAGCATAAAATTTCTACTTCAACGAATCACATATACCATCATAAAAATCATGCAAATCAACCACTTTTTGAAACAATTATGTTTAATTTAATTAATACAATTATTCTTCTATACATTTTAGTTAGATTTTATTTTAAATTTGAATTCCTTTAAAAAAATACAGTTAATTTAATTTTATTCAACAAATTTTAGTTCATAATTATTTGAGCACATCGAAAATTTAAAAAATATTAAATTATAATGTTCCAAGAATTTAGGTAATAATTAGAATTACAACACATTAAAATCAAATTAATATGATGTGTTTCCTACGTTTGCTCTCAGAACGTCGGTGAGGCGTCTGGGCATTGACTCAATTAAATTCCGAAAGAACTCAATTGGTGTTCCACGCATCAATTATGGCATCTCAATTTGAATTGGAACATTATCTTTGTACAGCATAAAATGATCGCCAATTAACCTGCAGCCAACGACTAATGACACATCATATATGCATCCCCATTTCAAAAAAATAATTGTCTTCCCCAGGTTCCATCAAGTGACAAAATTATAGCTCATTCGTCTCCAAAAAATTCCTCCAAAACTGCAACGGCTTATTAAGATCATTTTAATTTATTCGATTTATAAATTTAAATAAATGGCTATAAACGGCTTTTTCTGAACGTGGGATTTTTTTATCTTCTGTCCCTTTAATCCTCTGTGTATGGTTGGTATGGCTGTTTGCGTTGTTGCTGGATTGATTTTCACAGCTCTAGCAATTAGTGCTTCTTCTCATGCAGTTGTTTGTTGTTCCATCGACATTTTGTATTGTTGCATGAATATTTTTATATTTTATTTGATACACAGTGATATTTCGGTGACAACCATATTTTTTAGATAATTCGTTAGCCAAACACTAAACTCAGCTTTTTTAGACATTTTTACTGAGTAATTACTAGTAACCCCTTTTTTTTGATTGATAACATCATAGTAGACAAACTCGAAGAGATGGGAATTTGTTTTATCGGCTACATCAAAAAATAAAGTTAAATTTTATTTTATTTCGATAATAGTGAATTAAAATATTTAACATTAAATGTATTATATCTATCGATAAAAAATTTATATTATTTAGATATTACTGAATCAACGAGAACATTTTTATCCAATACAGTATTCGAATTCGAAAATTTTTGAAAATAAAATCGCTACTTATGTATGTTATCTTATTAACAGAACTTCAAGTTCTAGGATAAACATTAGCAAAATACTGGGAATTATAAAGCCGAATTATAATTAAATAATATGATTTATTAATTTAACAATTATAGACAAATAATGTTCAACAATATTTTCTTTTAACATTTCCCCTTTTTTCCAGTACGAATACTATGATTTAATCGAGGATATGAAGAAAATATTGTTGTCGAGTACATTGAAAAATAAAGTTTATTTTGATAATAGTGAATTAACTACATACAGTTGACGAGAAAATTTCTATATTTTGAATAAAACAACACAAGTTATGTAGACATGAGTTGACAACGAAATTAATTAAATGTATTGTTTTGGTTAAACTAAACATTAAGTTTTTCTCTGATTCTAATTCTTGTAGGTCAGCTTAAAATAGTTACTCAGAGAATTGTATAAGCTTTGCTGTACCTTGGTGTTCAAGAATGAGTATTTCTGAATTATTGAAGACATGGTTTTGATAGAACTGATGATTTTTTATATCCATATATCTGGATTACCATTAAACTTTGTTTTAATTAACATAACCATGTTATTCGTTTTCGAGGAATTCAATGATAATTTGTGAAACCTCAACCATTTCAGTACATTTTGCACTACTCCGGAACGAATTCGTGCTAAACGCGTCGTCGTTGACAATTGTCAATTTTTACAACTCTTTACCATATCATTTATAAATAGAATAAATAGTAATAATCCAAGTGTTGAAAGTTGTGGTACTGTGCGATTATTTTGATCAGCGATGATATGAAAAATTAACATGTCTATATATATGTATATATATATATATATATATATATATATATATATATATATATATATATATATATATATATATATATATATACAATATATACATAGAAATATATATATATATATATATATATATATATATATATATATATATATATATATATATATATATATATATATATATATATATATATATATATATATATATAATCAACAGCAAAACTATGCAAGTGCTCTTTTAAAATATCATTTTAGAAACACCCTGTAAACATATATGTAATTTTTAATTTTACATTCCGCAACTGAAACCATCTCATAAATATATAATTAATTTTCATTACATTGCAGTATTTTTGTATTTATTAAAATATTAATAAATGAGGTGGAATATAATTAAAATAAAACTTTTAAAATAAATAATAATCAATAGAGTACATTATTTATCAGACAATTCAAACCGCAATGAAATAATTTGCAAATGATAAATAATTCATGATTACCAAAAAAATTTAATTTCTTATCATTTTTATTTACGCTCCTAGCATTATGTATATAAATGTATGTACTTAAACCATATTGATACTGCGCTACTCATTTTTTAATATCTAATTCAGTCCTCACGAATACATAAAATAATATATAAGAAATACATCATCAACAAAATGGAAGTCTATATTAACAAAATAGCCCAATATTAGTTAACCTAATAAGTTTACTAACTAATTATCAACAAAATTCATAAAAAAAACAACAAATAACTTAAACAAGATTTTTCTCGAAAAAATTAAATCAATGAAAAATTTAGCCATCGTGTGTGGTAAGATAAAATTCTTTAATTTTGTTATTCGATTTTTTGTTAGTTCGGTTCGGTTCTTATATTCTGAATGATTTGTTTAAAAGGGCGGACATTCCAATATAATTATTGTATGTTTTTGACATGAACAAACAAGATTAAGGAATCCACATAAATAATATAATTTTAATTCTTTTTTTTTATTTCTTGATAATCATATAATTTTTAAAAACAAAATATGGTTAGTTTGTTTAAAACATCCGAAAAAAAAAAATATTAAGACAAAAAAAATTGATTCATTGATTTAAATTGATTCATCTCGTATTTAAAAAAATTTATGTATGGCTAGGGCTACATACATATATAAAATACATTATTTTAATATTATAAGAAAAAAGCCAATTCATACTCATTCTTTGGTTATTTGCTTATTAAATAATTTTAATACATTTTCAAAATGACTGAAAGATTTTTTTGTTTTTGTTTTTTCAAACAGTAGATTTTTTTCTCCTTAAGCTACACCGCTCGTTTATAAGGTAATAACAAGGCAATTCAAGTGGATGTATCTAAAATTCTTGTAAGATTGATAAAATTTTTACTATATAGATATAATTAAAACGTTAAAATTATATTTCCTTGAATTCCTATTTTATGTCCCACTCTTGCTTGTAGTTACTTTCTTAATTTTTAGTTTTTACGATTCATGTTTTGTGGTTCAATTTTTTTTATTTAAAATAATAATTTAATGGTTGTTATGTTTAAAGTTTTTGTTTTTCCTTTCGACAATCTTGTATTTTTTTTATGTTCTTCTTCATAAGAAGTTGTTGATGATTATAATATAGCGATGGGAAAATAAACATAAACAGAATTAAGAGACTTGTTGGTGGCTTTAGTTATTTCTTTTTCATTTTTTGTTCTTTGATCACGATATATGTATATGTATATATATATATATATATATATATATATATATATATATATATATATATATATATATACCATATATGTATATGTATTTGTATGTAGGTATGTATATATTTGCAATTTTTGAGGCAATGAAAATACAATAAATTGGAAAAATAATAATAAAGGAAAGACTCCCTATGTTAAGTTTATGATTTGTTCAAATATTATGTGACAATAAGCGCTCCGAATTGAAGCTTTTAAGTAATAAAATCCTCGACAGAAATCAATACATAATTATCTAATTGAATTATTCATTCATAAATTTAGATTATCCTCGTAAAATTATAATCCAAATAAGTAAATTGATAAACAAGCTCAAGAATTTTATTAAGAACTACATAATATATAACTTAGATACAGTTAAAGAAAATTAACAGTTTTATAAAAGCTCATACTCGTACTTGCATGATTTTCCAATTTTTTGCAATTTTCCAAAATTCTATAATGTTTACTTTAATTTATTGTATATTGTATATAAATCTATAAATATTCAAAGTTTTTAACAACATGATTGACTGACTAAAAATTTTTCGCTCGTATAGTTCTTTAAGCATTTGAATCGATAGCGGTAGTATTAAGCTTGATTTACACTTGACGACTTTCGACGTCTACAAAAAACCTGAGATACAATGATTAAAATTTATTAAAGCGAGAACGAGAAAAATATATCGTCTGCAAAAAAAAGTCATACCAAAACGATCCCAGTAAACCAAAAAAAAACAGATGCAAACGAAAAAAAGATGTCGAGCTTAATCTGCTACTATAAACAGACGTCAATTCATAATATACTAAATTTTGTACATGTCATGTATAATATACTAAATTTTGTACACACATTGAAAATAATTTAAAATATTATAGTTATTATTAGTTATTTTTGACGTTTCTTGCAGATCTGCTTAATCGTTCAATGTAAAGCAAGCTTTATAGGTTTTAGGTTAATATATAGGTTTTAGTATTTGCCGATCTAAGAACAATTTATCATGTAGGATAAACTCAGAGTTCCTTCTTATGAGTCAGTACATTTTTATATATTTAATATTTAATTCTTCTTTTGTCTCGCCATATTTTCATCCTACTACTCACTGTGCTAGTGGCCCGCGACAGTTTGACTCTGGCTTAATTTATGTTGCTAGCCAATTTTTAAGATTACAGTTTCATCCGCAAATGTTACTATATTGGTTTCTTCTGTAGTTGATAGATCTCTGGTGTGTATATATATACAAGATATCTATAGAAGATAAAGGATTGATGCCAGAACTCTAATTCCAAAAATTCTTCTTCGTATTTCACTCGAAATTGTCAGGCAGCAATTTATCCTATGATTAAGTCATACGCTGGAAATTTGTTTGTACTTAGATTACTATTGATTTCATATTTTAACTCTCGTAGTGTTATAGGTATAGTATATTATGTTTATCCACGTTAATTAATGGTGTTATATTTTCATCCGCTATTTGCCAACGTATGTATTGAAAAGTATCTTCAAGATCCATCATCATTTTTGACTGGAGGTAGTTGTATTTTAGGTGGTTTTAATCTTTTTGTCGCTTTCCAAAGAGAACAATCGTCGTCTTTTTTGCCAGTAAGGCTACATAGGTAATTGTTAAATGATTTCTTTTTAACTTTTTTGATGAAGACTATTAATTTTTTGCATAGATGATTAAGTATTCTATTGCTTTGTGGACCTCAATTCCTTTTCCTGGTTTTTTGTGTTTTCCATGCTTTTATTTTTGTTCATTTCCGTTTGGCTAATGGGAGAACTGTTCCCCGCTGTGCATTGAATATGATTGATTAACATGTCTAAGTTCGTCTTCTAACTGCACCGTCGTTTTAATTGGAAGTTGTAAATTGGTGTTATCTACCAATCCGCTACAAAATATTTAACAAACATATTTTAGTTTTATTTATTTTTTTAAATCTTATTTTAGTTTCATGTGTTTTCACCTGCGAAACTTTTAGTGTTAAAATTACTAACAGAAAAGCACAAATCCATGAAACGCCGCATTATATGGCGGATTATTAAAACAATAAAAATTAGCACTATACAAATATTCAGTTTAACAAAACTTAAACACTATATCAATATGTGATTCATACATAAAATAACTGCGTATACGTTATAAAAAATTGATATTTTAATATTTCAATCGGGATCTTCTACTTAAAGCTAAACCAAAGGCAACACCAATACACCACAAATATTTCGAGCCTTAATCACTATCGCCATCATTGGTATTTAAAATATCGCTGTTATAAAATTGAATAATTCGTACATTATTTGAGACACATTTAGGCTTCTGGCCGATATTTCAATCTAAAGATAGGCACAAAATGATATCTCAGATTGTTCTCTCTATTGTATATAATTATGTATCAATGCAAATAACCACTGTGCAAAATAACATAACAATTCATGTATCATTTTCATCGTATATATTACGGTCAACTTGGCAAAACGGTCAAAAATGTTAATTTATGTTGATTATTGATGCCAATATGTATATCCAAAGCAATTATAAAATATATACATATATACATGTATATATACATATGTGTATAATTTTAAAACGTGTCCATACATTTAAAGCAACAAAATAGAAACAATAACCTTCCAGCTTATGGAATGTTAATTGCAAGAAGTTATTTTAGTTCTGTATTATATAAATAAATAAAAATGATCAAGAAGAACAATTTTAGTTTTTTATACAAAAAAAAATCACAGAGCGAAAGAAAAAAAATTACAACGAGATGAACGCGGAACGTCGTATTGGTTTCTTCTCTTATATTATTGCTAAATTGTGGTTGTTAAATCAATTCATTAATATTCGAAATGTTTTCTTTCAGATTTAAAACGTTTTAACCTTAATTTTTCGATGCGTAACAAACGAGTAGTATAGGTATGTTTGTATATATATGTATGTATATACATATTTTAAGGGTTTAAAAATGAATCGAATAAATATCAGTTTACATATCAGCATTTCGCAGTGTATTTATATTATATATATATATATATATATATATATATATATATATATATATATATATATATATATATATATATATATATATATATATATATATATATATATATATATATATATACTCGTATATATACCTACATAAATCGTATTTAAAAAATATTATCACCGTGCAACAAAATCTTCAATTTTCTTATATATATACACATATAGAATTTGCTTGCGTATATCCACAAAAAACTAGTTTTGGGGCTCCAAAATGTCTAGCACGCAATCAACCAATCGCCCACGGGACCAAGCCAACTCATCAACACAAACATTAACATCAAATTAATATTCAAAAAGAGAAACCACAATACGTTTTTTGAAAAATAAACAACGTAAGTTCGATAAAATTTATCATCATTTCTACATCCATAATCATCAATAACAATCATTATGATAAATTGAATAAATAAATAACAAATATTATAAATATTTAAACAAAACAAGTATGCAATTCAATTTTATATTTTATTGGAAGTACATTATTATTACTATTTTTATAATTTTTTTTTAAAGCAAGACAGCTTGTCGTCGTTATGAGTGTCATTTTAACTCTTTGATGAAAATCTACCTTTTTGCGTTTTGTTGTTTGACAATATTTTGTTCATTTTATAGATGCTTACATATACATATATATCTTTTAAATGTTTTATTTTAATTTATATGCTGAGTGAAAGGTTATATTTTCGATGAGGTCACATTGGAGGAGATTAGACGGTTTTGTTTAAATTTTAATTTTTCAAGGTCAGTCAGTTTAAGAAAATTATTTTTATACACACAAAGCTACATACATATGTATGTACTATGTAGTAGGTATGCACACACGTACATATATATTTTAGGTAAGTAATTTACGTGGAAATGGAAATTAATTTCTTTAGAAAATACGTAATTGAATATCTCATTTATACATATATTTGTAGCATTATTTCTCGTCACATTTTAGATTTATACTCGTATTATACGCAACCATAAATGTTCATATATCACAATACCGCACACAAATCAAGTTGATTCAAGTTGTTCACCTTGTAGGCTTTCTTTGAAGTTATGTTTTACTCGTGCGTGGTTTAAGCCAATATTTTGACCGGTTTACTCTAAAGCTCTCCGATTAAATTTAACTGGATTCACTGAATTTTGTATGACTGCATATACGATAAACACAAGAATATATCAACGTCAAACATGATACGCGATATCTTACATATATATACACAATAATATTTATATATATATACACATTGATTTTTATCTATATTCAAATTACATAATCATATACCTTATCTTGAATCTTAATGAGTATAAGCTTTGTGTATATACCTATATCAATCAAAAGCTTAATACATATTTATTTATTTTTGCATACCATAACTTTGTTTAAATATTTTATTTAAACAAATATGTATACTCGTATATATATATATATATATATATATATATATATATATATATATATATATATATATATATATATATATATATATATATATATATATATATATATATATATATATATATATATATATATATATATATATATAAAATTAAAATAATAAAAAAACAAACATTTGAAATAAATCACTGCAACAAATAAAATATATAAGAATATCACAGACATTATGTCGTCTTAAAAACCAATTAATTTTTCTGGTTTTTTTTGTTACGAATTGATCGTAAATTTAAATAATTGATATATGATTGATTAAAAGAACCTATAGTAGGAGTTATTTTAGTTTTTTAGTTCTAGAAAATAGCGGTTACAGTAAAATGTGTATTTAATTTTTAACAAACGAAATAACATTGCACTCAATTTCATCAAGTTCGTCGCTTATATAATACACAAATCTTTTGTATGTTTTATATATTTATAACACATCTTGCTCATTATTAGCTCGATCTAATTTAAAATTATTTTGTGGTCGTTAGTTAACGACTTTTAAAATTTTGCCATAATTGGTTATAAAATATACTATAAACATATAAGTAGGTTCCCAAATTTCTAAATTATAAAATTTGCACTTTCTAAGCATATATCTGCTGTAGAGACAGATAGTATATGTTTTTACTTATATATACAACCAAAGCTAAAAAAAATTTACATAAAATATTTATTATGTACATTATATATATATTTTGTATAGTTTGAATAAAACACTATTAAAATGACAGCGTGTTTAATAAAATTAAAATAAATATTAATTTATGCTATAAATTAATTTTTTAATCTGCAAAGCGTCTAAATGTCTTCGATGAACATCTGGGAATATAATATGTATATGGTGGATTGTATGTATGTTGTATATACATATAATTTAGTTATTTTGTTATAAAAGATGAAATTTAAAAAGAAAAAAAAACTTGTTTTGATGCTACTTTTAATTCGTTTGAATTACATCGAAAATTTTTTGGTATAAAAATTAAAATGATAAACTAAAATTAATATAATTTATTAACGTAATTTTATAAGATTGACGAGTTTTAAGTATTTGATTTGTAATACATTTTGTTCTTTAAATGTATGTAAGAAGCTTTTAAATTCAAGGACATATGCTTATCACCACTTTAGTTCTAGAAAATGATTAAGAGAAAAAAAATAATATATTTTGAAATATATTAGCTAGTTCTGACGTCTACGTGACATAATAATAAAAATTATGTTCGCATAAATTTTTGTTATAAACGTACGGAAAATCAGAAGTATCTTATATATACCTATATTTGAACTCAATAAAAATGTAAACAGTATTTTTTTTTTATTCTCAATAACTAATATGGTCATACATGTTCGAAATAATTTAAACATTTCATTCCATAAAAGAAGTGTAACATATTATTGTCAATTAAATGGCGCTACACAATAATTGAGTAAAAAAATGTATTTGTAATACACGCGGATTAAGACAAATTTAATAATAACAAGTGTCTCTTAAGAATAGGTTGTATATTCCATTTCTGTATTTTTATTGTATGTTTAAAAAAACACCATCTGAATTAAATATTAACAAAACAAATAATTTTCAAGTGATATTGCGAATATGATGATTTATTTTACAGTGATCGACAATATTATTTTAACATTAATAATAATTTATTAATTTAATTTATGTAAAATTTTCAAATCTATTCAACATCTATCTATATTTGATCTACATATATAATCTATAACAAAAAATCCTTAAAACCTTATCAAAAGCAATTATTAAAATATATGTATAACATAACATAGTGGAGAATCTATATGATTATAAAATAGTTCTGAATAAATTAAACACAAATTATATACCTTTTTATGTATAACAAAATATAATTTTGTAACAAAATTTAACTGTTCTTAATTATACTATAAAGCATTTCTTCAAATCCATAAAATAAAAATATTCCGAATAATCTTCAAAAGATAATCATCATCCAAAAAAATAGATTTTAAATTTTATTAACTATATGGCTATCAATAATATATAAGTATAAAAATATAACAGATTAGAGTAAAATGAGTCAGTTAGTAAGATAAATCAGTCATCAAATTACATGTTAAATGCAGTAAAGAAGGTTTGCGCATATGTATACTCGTATATAAATAATAATTTGAACGAACAGAATTTGTTTTGCCTAATACGACAATAACGCCTGGGAATAATCTTTTTTGAAGCCAGCCTTAACAACCACCCATTTCCAGATATAGTACGTTGTCTTTGTTTTATTAATTAAAACAGTTTTAAAGGTTATTACTGGCCCCTTACTGAGTCAACAATTTGGCTCCAGCGGTTTCGATCCCGAGCATGGTCTTCATACTGTCTAAGACAATCTGAAGAGGCCAAGTCGTTCTCTACACCGTGGAGCCATCGTCGCCTGCAACGACCTCTGCGCCTACCATATGGCTAGAACCCATAATAACAAAACATACGTTAAATATAAACAAAATTATTGTTAAATTACCCAAAAAGATTGTTTCATTCACCGTAAAATTTTGTTCAATATTACCAACATTTTGGTTAACTTACCCAAATAATTTGTTTCATATAACGTAATATTTTGTTCAATATTACCAACATTTTGGTTAATTTACCCAAATAATTTGTTTCATACAACATAATATTTTGTTCAATATTACCAACATTTTGGTTAACTTACCCAAATAATTTGTTTCATATAACGTAATATTTTGTTCAATATTACCAACATTTTGGTTAATTTACCCAAATAATTTGTTTCATTTAACGTAATATTTTGTTCAATATTACCAACATTTTGGTTAATTTACCCAAATAATTTGTTTCATTTAACGTAATATATTGTTCAATATTACCAACATTTTGGTTGGTTTACCCAAAGAATTTGTTTCATATAACGTAATATTTTGTTCAATATTACCAACATTTTGGTTAGTTTACCCAAAGAATTTGTTTCATATAACGTAATATTTTGTTCAATATTACCAACATTTTGGTTAATTTACCCAAATAATTTGTTTCATTTAACGTAATATATAGTTCAATATTACCAATATTTTGGTTAGTTTACCCAAAGAATTTGTTTCATATAACGTAATATTTTGTTCAATATTACCAACATTTTGGTTAGTTTACCCAAAGAATTTGTTTCATATAACGTAATATTTTGTTCAATATTACCAACATTTTGGTTAAATATACTAAACAGTTTGTTTCATTTACCGTAATTTTGTGTTCAATATAAACAAAATTTATTTTAACTTAATTAAATATTTTGGTTAAAATTATTTTTCTTTTTTAGCTGGTTTTGGTTATATTAACCAAGTAATTTTTTTGCTAACCAAGATATTGGTTATTTAAAAAAAAAATATTTTCTACTAATTTATTTGGTTATTTTCTAACCAAGCCTTTTGTTGGCGCAAAAATAACCATATTTTTGGGTTATATTTGCCCAGAATTTTGGTTTATTTTACCCGAAAATTTCTCTGAGTGCGGTTTCGATCCCGAGCATGGTCTTCATACTGTCTAAGACAATCTGAAGAGGCCAAGTCGTTCTCTACACCGTGGAGCCATCGTCGCCTGCAACGACCTCTGCGCCTACCATATGGTGGCTCTCCTTTCAGAGATCGCTGCACAATTCGTTCCGGATCAGCACGCAGAACATGCCCGAGCCAGCGTACTCGCTGAGATCTTACTTCATGTACAATATCGGGGATCTTCATCAGATCTCTGATCTCGATATTGTACGGAGCTCGGTAGGTACCATCTATTTCGCGTTTTGGGCCGTAAATCACACTTTGTTTTATAAATTACTATATAAATTTGTAAGCATTTTCGCGATGTCCACCACTCGCGCACATATTTTTGCTCATTTTTCATCTTTAAAAAATGAAGCATTATTCTAAGCCTCAATTACACTCTTCCTTTTTTAATATATAGTGTGCGAGAATATTTTATGGTTTGTGGCACAACTGTCAATGATGGGTATATGATGCAAATTGTAGAGTGGAGAAACGAATTACTCGAAATCACAGCAGAATATTGTAAACCATCTGTTCGGTTCGTAGATGGGAAAATCTTCCAGGAGTAATTGAAAACAAATTAAATAAACGGCTACGTTGTTTCATAGAAATCTAATCTACTAAAAAATATCGTTCGGCAAAAAACTATAATTAGCTGCTACAAATCAAAATTGAGACCATCGACCTGGACCAAATTCTTGAATTTTTTAATGTTGTCGAGAAAAATTCATTTAAAGAGTACTTATGCATAAATGCTGGAACCCGGAACTAATAAAATTGTCGACGTAGATAACTGAACAAATTATTACACAAATGATAAATGATAATTTTCAAATGACAAATGATATTGAACTTTAACCTTGAATGAATTATTACGCAGAATTTGATAAACATATAATATGGTAATGACTATACGTAAAAGATATTTACAATAATAAATATATTCTCAGAAACACTACGTTTCTATTATCAAATTATAAAATATTTGCAAATATAACTTTATTTGTTAAAGGGGCACGATTAGTTAAAGGGGCACGATCTATAGCTGTATAAAGGCAATATCTAAAAAGAAAATAGTAAAAGAATTAACAATAACATTATTGGAATATTTATTCAATTTTGATTTTAACATTCATATTTTGTAAGTTTGGACTAAGAAAAATGTTAAGCAATATTTTCTTAAGTCATTTGCAAAATGTAATTTAATACAAATTTGCTTCTCGGAAAAAATGTATAATCCACAAATTAGACATAAATTTTCGTAATTCCACTTGGTGTTCCCCAAAGTTCCTTTGTTATTCCTTAGTATTCCTTAGTTCCCTGCCTTACCCTTAGGACAACATTTTTCTTGTTATTTGTTGATGGTGTGATTTAAGAAAATGTTCCTTCAATTAAATCTCAAAATAAATGTTTTGTAAAATAAATAATTTACTCATGTGTTGTGTTCAGATTCATAAGATTACGTATAAATACCATGAAAGATGATGTTCTACAAATTAAACCTATAAGACATAGATTTCATTAATAATGAAAGATTGTGATTTTATTGTTCCCTTACTGGTTTACTGTTCCCTAAATTCAAGTTCTCTTACAACTGAATATTCACATGGATAACGTAAGCATTAAGCACAGTTATAAAAAACTTGGTATTATTATACAATCGTGCCAATTTTAAAATGTTTTAGTTTATTTTGATGACCGTAGTTAAATGTAAATTATTAATTTAAAATATCTATACTTTTAAAATATCGTATTATTACATTAAGTGATCACCGATTTACTAAGTCCCTCTTAAATCCTTTAAAGTTAACAGAGTGAGAAACTTATCGAAACCACTTTTAAGTAAATAAATATAATTTTTTAAGTATTCCAAAATCAAATATATTCTATATTCTAAGTTTCGTTATATCGAATTATTACTGGTTCGCGACTTCCCCGTAAGCCCATCGCACCACGTTCTTAAGTTAGTTTTATTAAACATATACGTATTTTTAAGTTGATACTTACATAGGTGCTTTAAAACATTTTTAAATTTTATCGGTATTATAAACGAAACATTTATTTATTTTCCCCGTAAGCCCATTCGTCCACGTTCTTAAGTTAGTTTTATTTAAACATATACGTATTTTTAAGTTGATACTTACATAGGTGCTTTAAAACATTTTTAAATTTTACCGGTATTATAAACGAATCATTTATTTATTTTCATCATAATTTATTATGTATGTATATGTAAAATTGCTAAAACGAACTCCAAAGTATTTCAAAACACAAAAAAATTGTAACGTCATAATAGTAGATGGATTCTACTACATTTCTTTTAAAATATTAGTATAATTCAAACACTCCCAATCGAAACCTTGAAACATAATTTAATTGAGGATAGTAATTTTTTAATTAAATTTTGATGTAAACATACATAAATATTAATTTTTACATATTTTTAGGAAAAGTAAGCTGTGAAAAGTGAATTCTGTATTTTGTTGCAATTTGCTTTCCAGCTTTTGAGATAATATTTGTCGGTACTAAGTGGCATAGATGAGTTAAACGAAACCGAACGAAAAGTTCTTAAAGTCCATATGTCGTATTCCTACGTTAAATTGTTACTGATTGCTAGTTTGATATTTGACTATTCAGATATTTCGTTAATATGTATATACCAAAAATTAAACTAAAATTTAACTGTGTAATAAATAATATTATTTTTGTAATTCGCTTAATATATTTCAATAAAAATGTTAACAGAAAATTAAAACATGCAATTCTGTCCGCTTATTTTAAATCAGTAATCTCCTCGCCCAAGAGCGATAATTGTTTTAAAAATTGTGTCGCGTTATTTAAAGTTGATGATCCATAAATAATTCGTCGAGTAGAATTTGGACTTTGCTTCTGTTTAATATAATCCACCAAATTTTGATACTCAATATAATTGCCACCTCCAATTATAAATACGACTGCGTCTTGGTATGAATTTCTACCTTTGGGTATTTGATCGCCACCCTTTAACATTTTTGGATCTAAATATAAATAATCATCTGTTTCGCCACCCACCCGACATTCCATTAGAGCATCTGTAATTTTTGTTACCGGTAAATTCTAAAATAATTTCCAAAATATATTAGTAATAAATAGCAGTCTGAAAATTAGATTATATGTACATGTCGCTTGACCACCAAATTCTTTACGCCTTCCATTACAAACGATGATCCTTGGGAAACCAATTTCGAAAACATTGAGACAGTTTTTGTTCCACCACCTTCATATTGATTTGATGGTAATGATTGGCCCTTCATGATTCCTCTAAAATAAATATTATTTATAATAAATAAATATTACATATCTTCCTCAATCTTCTTTGAATTAATCGTCCAAACTTACTTCCATCTTTGAATGTAGGCCATTGGTTGCATATCACAACCGGACTCTTGAAGAATTACTTCATACTTGGCATACTCTGTATCTGGTATTAATGAGCATATATAATAAATTACAAATAATCGCATTTTATCTTCAGGTGTACCAAACTCCGGATCTTTTAATAAATCTGCCAACGATCGATCTAACGCCACTTTAGACATAATTTTTTCCTCGATTTCGAAATAAGAATCCATGCGGCGTGCTTTTATGAAATTCAATATTGTAGTGGCTATTTTTGTATGCATATCAATCAATCGTTTCTTTTCCATTAATTGTGGCAATGAATTTACAGCATTGGTTAATTTAGCTGTTGTATCATTAACCATAGTAAACGCAACTTCATTCATCTCCCCATCAATTCCCATCGAAGATTTTAATTTTTTTATTTCATCTTCTGAAGACCTATACGATTCCAATTCTTCTTGAATTGCTTCAGCAACGGTAGGAAACGGGCTACCTTTATGTGATATCCAAAATCTATCTTTAGAATCTAGATCGTAAGATTTCAACTTAGATTTCGCTCCAGTTACATTTGGTTCATCATCTGCAATATTTACTCGATTCAATGAAAGATCTAGCACATCATGGGTTAATGCTTGATATGTCCACGTATGATGTAATGGCGTGGCCATATCTATATTCCGGTCAAGTATTATTAGTAGAGGCCTTTGAAAACTAAAAGCACCAGCTTGCGTGGCATCCATGTGAAATAAATTATTTCGTGCATCCCATAAATTTTCACGAATTTTTTTTTCTAGTTTTTTCGCCACCATTTCGGCAGCAGTATTTCTTGGGCAACGAATTATCGGCACATTACCTAACGTTACAAATACGGAAAATAAGCTTTCAACGATGGAATCCATAATTTGTTCCATTTCAGTATCGTTGGTGTTTGCACGATTAATTGCATAATATGAAAGTTGATCACTATTTTGATGTTTCACAACAAACATATCATCTTCCAAAGTTATAAAATTTACATATTGATCATATATTTTATGAATATTTGCAACAGCGTTTGATTGTAATGCGGAGGCAGCTAAATCTTCCAATCTTTGCCGAGAAATAGGAGATATGAAATTTAAATGATAAACATCGTAAAGTCCAGTTTGAAAATCTTGGCCAATACGCCCTAAATTTTCCTCTGTTGGTGCACAAAAATATATTGCCGGAACATCAGGAATTGAATCACGATCTGAATGTAGCTGTCTGAAAATAAAAAAGTAATTATCATTGCCACTCAGCAGCTTCAAATGCCCGTACATTTATAAAAATACTTACAAATGCAAAGTAATACCCAATTCTCTTAATTCTCTAATAGAAATCAAAGGAGAAATAATATCTTGACCAACACGATCATAAATTAATATTTTCCAAACAGGTTCGGCAGCCAGAGATTTGGTTGCCTGCTGATTTAAGTTCAGCATTTGCTTGATAGCATCTAAAAAAAAAACATCATGAATTTTACAAATCATTAATATTAACAAAATATAATTACTGATTTGACGTTCTTTTAGCGAAACCATTTTATTTCAATTATTTTCCAAATAAAATCAACAATTTTATAGAATATCACACAATCATTTCAATTTGTCAAAATTTACACGTGTACTATCCGAAGTTTGCTTCAATTACATTGCTCGATAAAATGTCATTCAAATGGTATAAATTCTAATTTGCAGTTTTATACCAAATAAATATTAGCGAATATTTTCTGAAATATAGATAAATTCAAAATTCTCCGTTATTTTAATTTATAAATTTATTGAGTTAATTTAATTTTCGTATTACATTTCTACAATGATAACAAAATCATATTTTAGCGAATTGGGATCCATGGGAGTAACACTTCAGCGAATTTTTTCCGTTCTAAAATAAAATGCTTGCAATGTATCACATAAAATAATTAATTTATATTAACATGATTTACCTGGTGTTGGAAAATCTTCCCGATGCAATTCAATATAATGTCTGTAAACTGCATCTCTCTCCGCTAAATAAGAATTACGATAATCATCAATAACTTTTCCCGTTGTGGCTCCGACACCTGCCGCCAAGATATGTTTTTGGATTCCTAAAATATTACGATTAATTAAAACATAGCCAGCCACCAATAATTATGTTTGCACATTTTATTTCGACAACCAAGATAAAGAACAACTATTTTAAATATATTTTTATTACATTTTGTAAGGTTATGTTGATTATTACATCACAGTGTTGGATACTTACCACTTAATAAAGGCCGTTTAGTACCCCAATTTACAAATATCATAGCACCAAACCCTAGAATTCCACCTATTGCAGGATTGTACACCTTACTAATGACAGACTTTTCATATTTTCCAGATAATAATTTAATTGGATCAGTCATATTGATATTTTTCTTCAACCAAGTTCAAAATTAATAAAAATACAAATGTCAAAAATTTGACAACGAAAACATTACCAAACGGTATAATTCTAGTACAATTTTATTGATTTATGAGTTCAATTCAATATGTGATTCCGCTTTCAATATTGACTTGCAAAATTTCGACCATTTTCATTTAATATTGTTTTTAGTATCTGTGAAAATTATTGAAAAACGAAAAAGAATTCCTTCCAAAATTTCCAACAGACTTATTTTCTCAACTATTATATGCATGTTACAAAAATTTCGCATGACAGGCACAGGACTACAACGATATACATATTATATATCCACAAGACTTTCGAGAAAATAAGAGATTTATATGTTTTTATTTACCAAATTATTTCGAATTTTATTTTAACAAAAACAAATAATTTATGTATGATATATGTGGACAAAATTCAAACATTTCGGACAAAAAAACTTTTATCTCAATTAGAAATCTCTGAAGTACTGATATAAATAGGAGTATGGATGTGAAACGAAGTAAGAGTTATAAGTTATAACAAATGGTTTCGTAATTTTAAAATGTATATTCTCTCAATGAAATTGGCATTTGAACCACATCTAGGAGGATTATAATAAAATTACAAAAATGTTAAGTTTTATAGAAATAAATAAAAATATGTACATAGTTATAAAATAAATTAGCACAATCATAAAAAATATGAAAATGCACTTCAGTTATCTGTGCAACACATACCATTCTAAACGCAGCGATAATTTCTTTATTTCAAAATAAAATGAAAAAATGGCGGTTACATGTGGTGGTCGAACAAACCGTATTCCAATTTTTCGAATTTTTAATAAACAGAACTAAGTATAAAAATATGTATTTATATATAATTTTGAGGTGTACTGTCATTAGATCTAATTTTAGTTAAAACCGATTTATATTAAGATTGATGTACTTTAAGGTTTTCGGTGAATATATTGAGTACAGTAAAACCTCGATAAAAGGGAATTTTACGGATAAACAGGACAAAAATATTTGGCATACTTTTCAAAATTTTGTATTTTTCAATGATAGTGTATTTTTTTAAACTTTTGTGTTAATCAAAAGAAGATTTCTGTGTGAAATTAAGCTGTCCGTGCTTAATTTTAATTATAAATTACAACTAACTTTAAGTAAATGCAGATAAGCTAACATAATTTGCCATTTTTTATGATTCGCCTTCGGAAAACCTATACTTTGTTATATAACGGACATTCTCCTTTAACGGGCCGCCCTAGTCCGAATTATTCTGTTATATCGAGGTTTTATTGTAATAGAAAGAGAAAACGCTGAATTTACAATGAATTTTTCCGTAAAATGTCGGACAAATAAACGTTTTTCTTTCAAACAGTTCAATAAGGCCAAGATATAAATATCTATACTAATAACGCGTATCGAGACTTTTAGGTCTTGGTCGTTTATTGAACTGATTAAATAAAAAGGCAGTAAGATAAATACGGAAAAGTTAATAAAGTGTTAAAAAAATATAATTAATCGTTTTCTTAAAATAGGGCGACTATCTATTTTTTCCTATGTAGGTTTGTTAAAAAATCGAATAAGGTTTTTGATCATTTATGGCAAACCGAGATTGGCAGGAGGTTTATTCATTTAAATTAACTTAGCTCATACAAAAATATACTGTACAAAAACTATTTTCCCATATCGAGTTTTTGTTTCTCTAAAATTTGCACTTGGTTCCTAAACAGGTTTCTTTAAATATAAAACTATCTAAATTATAGTAATAGGACAATAAATTGGGGATTACATTGGAAATTTAAAAAATATATGTATGTAGTTTTTATATATGTGTATACTTCCTTTTTAGTTAGTGTAGAAGACAAATATTGAATATGACTAACAATAATAACTTCATTGTGAAAAAATATTTAACGACAATTCTTTGTTATTGACTTCTAGCGTTATCAGTTTTTTATGTCCACAGAATGAACTTGATTCATAATACCAAATATAACTGATGTAGTTCAATTTTAGTGTAGGTTATGCAAAGAAATATATTTGTATCCCACAACAATTAAATGGTAAATAATTTTATCGCATGTATATACATATACATACATACAAGTATTTGTTGCTTAGACTAAATTATATTTAAATATGTATATCGGTTGGTGACCTTATATTCATTTTCATTGTTTCATAATATGTACTTAGTTATCGGGCGCTCATTTCAAAAGATTTGAGTTTGCCATTTTGAAATTTTAATTTATATGCACAACCAACAAACAATTTTACAAGGATGTGATTTCATTAATATTATATTATATACAATTCTAATCTCGAAAGATGTGCAATTAGCATTTTTAGATATTAGCGATGCAAGCCAAGATTATTCAAATTGTTGTGTCAAACAACATTTTGTAAATTCTTGAAGGATTTTAATTTTTAATTTCCAAAAATACTGTTTGCACTAGTCTTTAATATTACACAACAACTAAATTAATTCGGTGTAGCGTTAAACATGAATCCTAACCGCAAACAATTAAAATTAATTGATATATAAATATGCTTAAGCTTTAGATGAATATTATTTACCCCTTGCAGGAAACGTGTTTCTCCAAAGACGCAGCACGAGCGATACACATTAATAAAGATTTCTTTGTATGGTATAGTTATACAACATTTTGCGTAAATAATAAGGAAGTGTCATAAATTAAAATTTCCATATGCTTTTTACATTTTGAACTTGTTATAAAGTAACATAAATTTATTCTTGACTAAATACTGGTATCAATCACATGATTGATTGGTATATGAAGGCCATTTGAAAGGCTCTTAGTTAGGTTAGTTAAGATTTCTTAGAGCGATAATAAATATTCACTATGGTTATGATTTAATTTGTCAATTACCTTCTTGGATAGTTGATATATTCCTAATTCCGGTATTGTCACTAGAAATGGTTAGTTTTAGCCACCCAATTTTTTTTTTACAAAAAAATAATTTTAAGAAGTAGAATTTTTAAAAAGTTGGTAAAAATAAATTTTACTTCTTTATTACCACTACTACAAACTAACATTCATCAACAAACCTTTTATAAATTTATTTTTCTTAAATTATTTTCATTCAAATTATCAATTATTTATTTTCATGCTTAACTGCGGCCTATACAAAATAATTAGCAATTAATCATATACATAGGCGTTATTACGATATCAAAATCGTTGGTCTAAAAAATGTTGGATTATTGGACTCTGACGCTGCAATTTAAAATAAAAATTTTAATTTATTGTATATAACTTGATTTACATTAAACATTGCACACTTAATATGTACTTTGTAATTTAAAGTATATCTATATTATAATGTATTACTCATATTAATAAATCTATGTACAGGGTGTCTTCTAAATAAGTATATTAACTTCAGATTGTATGATATTATATACATAT
Source organism: Tipula unca (assembly GCA_951394425.1). Lineage (NCBI taxonomy): Eukaryota > Metazoa > Arthropoda > Insecta > Diptera > Tipulidae > Tipula > Tipula unca. Next base: position 219,885,250 of record OX596381.1, read on the forward strand.
GTACATATTATATATATGTATATAGGCTATCTCCCGCTGAAATAATCGAAGCATTAGTAAACATTCAGGTACTGTACGAGTATATACAAATTGAATTTCACTTATATTTTCTCAAATAACCGTTTACTGTTATTAGTAATTGTTTAGTGTTCCAAATATAGGGTCAACGATAATAAACAACACAATAATGAAGGTGCACAAATTTACTATATGTTCGGAAGATTTTTTTGAAAATTGCAATATTGGATATCAACTAAACCATTATTAAACCATTTCAGTGTAAGATTTGGAACAGATTTTTGATTATGGAAAACTTTGATAAAAACTTTGAAAAGTGTTCAATTGTAACAAAAGCCTATTTTCTATTTATATATCTCTTTTGAGATTTACACTGTGCTTAGTAAAATGTTATTTATGTCAAAAATAATTGAAGTAAAATCGAAAACACGTGCAGATTTATTATAGCTTTGAATTTTAATCAGTGCAGTATGGAGTGCGGATCAACTATAAAAAAATAATAAGTAAGTATTTCAAAATCAAAATTCTATGTTTAGTAAATACATAAATACTACCTTGAATTTAATTTTAGTTAATTCTTACGTGAAATGAAATTTTCGACCAACATATCGATGCAAATAAAATTTAACTGAATCACTTAGAGATAAGCGAACTAAATATAAAAACAATATAAATTGTTTAATTTTTATTTTAGAAATTTGAATAAGAGGGATTCTTCCGACCAGTTGATCCAAATTATTAAGGTTTTAATGTGAGTTTAAATTTTAATCAAATAATATAGAACCAAATTAACATCAACAAAATGGTTGAACTATACATAATTTATCCCAATCGATGGAAGCATCAAATTGGTGTGAATTTTAAGAAAAAATTATAATACCAAAATACATGACGCATTTTCAAGTCGAATGAATAAAACAAACATTGTAAATCTAAGTAAGTGTTGTTTAAATTAAAATTATCGCAAATCAATAATATATGATCACCACAATAAACATAATTATTGATTCTCTTTACAGACTCGTTTAATCAATGTATAAATATTACAATTCATTTTTACTAAGCTTAATTTTGCGTTTAATAATATACCCAGCTGCACGAAATACTTAACAAACTTAAATCGAATTTCGATTGTGAAATGAAAAACAATTTTGGTATTTAACCGCTTGTTAGCTGATCTCTAGATAAATATTTTCGTGAAACCGGGCATTAGTAGTAACTAGGATTTTGTTTAGTTTGATGCCTTCTATCACACCCTGAATTTATCATGCGCTAATTTAAAAAACGTTTTAGTTCATTTTATAGATATTTTTGAGTTTTTAGTATAAAAAGTAAAAACACTTTCTTATTATGTGATATATTATTTTATTTTTTGTTAATAGTTTCGAGCTTTATCTGCTCTTCATCAAATGTTGTTTAAAAATTTGTTGTTTAATAGTTTTTAAACAACATCTGATGATGAGCAGATAAAGCTCGAAACTAGTAATAAAAATAAAAATTAATATATCACATAATAAGAAAGTGTTTTTATACTAAAAACTCAAAAATATCTGTAAAATCTGTGATAAAGCGTGAAAAATTGTTCTTCTTATTAAAAAAAGATGTCAATAAACATATTCATTGTATACATAACTGTTAAAAATAATAAAATATGGTATCAAGCTGATTCATGAAGAATATTTTTATTACATTGAACTAACAAAATTTCAAATATCGATTCCTTTAACCGATTCCAACATGCGGACTAAGCTTTTATATATTCTACGTTAAACTAGGATTTTCCTATAATTTTTGCAACAATATAAAAACAGGTTTAGTATATAGCAACATTCCTATCTTATCAACAAATTTAAAATGTTTACTAAAAAAATTTGCGACTTTTAGACTTTTTTTATATAGAAATTCTTTTTCCTATTCCAAAAATATCAATAATAATTAATCTTATCACAGTACAACAACGTTAAGATATAATTTCGGTTGAAATAGAAACGATTTATTTGCTATATCTTATATATACGTACATATAACTGTAGTAATATGTACATTGTACATATGTATATATATATATATATATATATATATATATATATATATATATATATATATATATATATATATATATATAATATATATATATATATATATATATATATATATATATATATATATATATATATATATATATATATATATATATATATATATATACATATATATAAATAAGTATATACATATATATCTTTTGTATTTCAATTTATTTATGACGATTTAAAACAAAACAAAATTTTTAATCGTTATCGGTGACAAAATAAATAAAAATTTAATTTAATTTATAGCATATATAGCCATGTAAGAAAATCTATTTAAACTAGTTGTGTTAGTAATTCGCTGGTCAGTTCTTCGATAATTTTCTATTTTTCTTAAACAATAGAACAAATAACCGACTAATATTTATAATAATAATTATCAGTCATTTCACATTTTGACGGTCACATTATTATTTGTGAATAAAAAATATATTTTACTAAGTGCATTTTTTTGTTAAGTTTTACGTTTAAAATATCAAAGTTTTCGTGTCCGGGATTTATTTATAAAATTAATAAGGCGCGAATCTAAATTAATTAAAAATGGTGTAACACTCTATTATATATTCATTAAATTTTTTTTGTAAAAATATATTTAAATATACAATTTATTGTATTTTAATCGGTGTATAGTAATATAAAATTAGTAAAATGAACTTCATCGAACCAGCAGTGCAATCTAGTATTTTATCGGGTATTGCAACAGATACTCGACCTGTGTATAATTCTACAACAATTCCATTAACAACGATCAATAACAAAATTAAAAATGGATTAGGAACTCCGCGAACATCTATAATACAGCATGATGAGGAAGTTGAGATTAAATCATTCTCTAATTTACCCGATATGCAACCGGTTGATATTCAATTTCGCGATATTTCATATACGGTTTCAATGGGATTTCGACAAGGTACGTTGTGTATATAGTGATCCAAAATGTTATACATACGAGTACATACCTACATATGTATGTATGTATATCTATATTGTAAATAATATTGCATAGACAAATTATCATCGCAATTATGATACGAAGTGGAATGTGTGTATATTTATTAACGAACAGAATAATCTACACAATAATTGTCTGGTTTTTATTGTGGTTTTTATTGTGGTTTTTATTGTGCAATCGAATTTACTTTACCCTTTAACACATAGTGAAGTTAATTTTTGATCAACTGATTCGTGTTATTTTATACGTACTTTGTACCAGAAAGCAATTATTTTTATTTATTAATTGGAAATAAATTACATCAATAATAAAAAACATACCTATAATCGTGTACATATTTTACTATTAAAAATCATGTTAATTTATTTCATAGAACTCATTAATGTTGGGACAACAAGCTGATTCATATTTATACTTATCTAATTTTATTCTTTGGTTTAACTTGTAAAACTTGTTGCCATTGAATCTCTGACAAACAAATAATATAAAACAAAACAGTTTATTGCAAGATGTAGTGAATACGTGAGTAATGCACATTTTATTCACAACTTCATAAATTTAGTAGACAAAAGAGCGAATTTTTATTTTTAGATTTAAATAAAATCGTGGGGTATAATATATCTTCGCGTATAAGTTGTGAACTATATTTCAAATGATAAAACTTAGGACTATGCGAATGAATTAGTGCTCAACGTCGAGTAAAATGAAAATTTTAAACGCACATAAACATTTCTAAGTACATATAAGTATGTCTCAAATGGATAGATCAAGTAGTAGTCTTATGATGTAAAAAAGTTATATTGTTAAAATTAGTATAAAATATTATCAACGGTTTCGATTCTAGACTTCTAGAAAAATGATAATGAGTGTTCTTTGAAACGCGTTCTGGGTTCTATTCGAGAAAGGAATGTTAGCCATGCCCCTGTGTATGTTAAGCATAAAATAGGCCTACTCAACCAGTATAAAGTTATCACTTTTCGTGCATCCTCCAGTATATTTATGCTTATATGATGTAAGCCGTAATTATGAATATGTACATATACAAATACACACATTGAATCATATTAAACACGTTTTAAATCAGAATATAAAATTGTATTCCGTCATATTAAGACAAATATTTTTTTGACCTAAGTATATTGTACATACATTAAACTATTTTTTTCTTCATATTTACACGTACTCACTTCGATGTTGATTGATCGAATTGTGATAATTTTTTATCAAAATTGCTACCAGCTAGCAGCTATATACATGATATGTATGTAATATGAGTACTTATCAGATTTAAACGGATTATAATCTCAATTTTAAAGGTTCAATCGAACACCTTACGTTTTGATAAGAAACACATTTTTTTATTTATTAAAACGTAAATATTCGTAAATTTTTATACATTTTAAGAATTTTACAAGGTCACATACACTTACTTTTACATTACACTTAAAAATTTCAATTGAAAATTGCTAAATGTGTGATATCACCATAAACATATAATAAATAATAAGCGACCAAAGTTCACTGAATTTTCAGAAATTAGAAAAAATGGTTTATCAGTTCATTTGATATATCCATGCATTATTATTATACCTTTTTATGATAAGGAATGTTCAATAATTTTAGTTGACAGTTATTTAATTGATTGTACTTTTAAATTTCAGAGAAAAAAGAAATCCTCCACAAAGTAAATGGAAAATTTCCTGGCAAACAACTTATAGCAATAATGGGTCCATCGGGTGCTGGCAAATCAACTTTACTCGATGTACTGTCCGGATATAAAACGACTGGAGTCGAAGGTGTAGTTTATTTAAATGGGCGGTTGAGAAATTTAAATGCATTTAGAAAAATGAGTTGCTACATCACACAAGAGGAAAGATTACAACCGTTACTAACAGTCTTAGAAAATATGCAGATAGCCTCTGATTTAAAATTAGGGACAAATATTCAACGTCATGAGAAAGATGCAAGAATTGAAGATATTCTAACAGTACTTGGCTTGTATGAACATCAAGCGACATTGACAGGAAGACTCTCCGGCGGACAAAAGAAACGACTTTCAATTGCATTGGAACTAATAAGTAATCCAACAATAATGTTTTTAGACGAACCTACCACGTACATATTATGTCATAACTATATATGATCAAAATATTTTATTTATACATAATTATATTTGAATTTACAGCGGACTGGACAGCTATTCATGTAATCAGGTAATTGATTTATTAAATCAGTTGGCAAGACAAGGTAGAACAATAATATGCACAATTCATCAACCATCAGCCAAATTATTTCAACAATTTGACCAAATTTATCTACTGTCACAAGGACAGTGTATGTACCAAGGAAGTTCAGAAAATGTTATACCATATTTACAAGACGCCGATTTACCCTGCCCAATATATCACAATCCAGCAGACTACAGTAAGAAAGAAAATTACCCCTTTAATGTATAAATTCTAATTTTATAATGATTATATAAATAATATTTCATTCAATAATTTATAGTTATTGAGCTAGCCTGCGGTGATTATGGTCCTGAACATGTTGATAAAATGGTTGAATTAACTGGCAATGGAGATGAATTTAAATGGTTTAAAGATCCAAATTCAGTCCTCAAACTAGATGCAATACGAAAAAAATACCCATTAACGAAAAATTCTAAAGATGTCGGCGGCCTGGAAGCAACAAGTCAATACCATCAACTGAAAATATTACTTAAACGTGGTATTATTAAGGGAAAACGAGATACAACATTGACATACTTGCGAATTGGAGTCAATATTGCAATTGCATTAATGTTAGGTTTGTTATTCATTGATGCTGGAAATGAGGGTAGTCGAGTGCTGGATAATTATAATTTATTATTTTCTATATTAATGCACAATATGATGACAACTTTAATGTTGACTGTTTTAACATGTAAGAATAATATAACCAATTTTATTTTGTAACTCAAAAATCTTACAAATTCGATAATTTACAGTCCCGACTGAGATGTCGATCTTACTGAAAGAGCATTTTAATCGATGGTACTCGTTAAAATCGTATTTCCTTTCAGTAACACTATTGGATACACCATTATCGGTAGCTATATATATATATATATATATATATTACCTATATCGACTTGCTCTCTTTAACCCTACAAATATTTATTGCAGATATTTTGCTGCTTCATATTTTCAGCCATCATATATTTTATGAGCTCGCAACCAATGGAAATTTCGCGGTTTGCAATGTTTTCATCTATAAGCCTATTAATTGTTTTGGTGGCTCAAAGTATTGGTCTCATGATTGGTTCGTGGTTTGGAGTGGTCGTAAGTTTAAATAGTAACTTATAACCAAATTTAAAGGATTTAAAATTTATTTTATGTGATTTTGTAGAACGGAACATTTTTAGCACCAACTGTATCAATTCCAATGATGATGTTTGCCGGATTTGGCGTTCGTTTGAAAGATCTACCAAGTTATTTGAAATGGGGCAGCAACATTTCCTACCTTCGATATGGTCTTGAAGGCTATATCGGATCAATTTATGGTAATCGAAGTATTCTAGACTGTGAACAGGAAGACTATTGCCATTATCGATATCCTCTTCAATTTTTAGAAGATATTTCAATGCGAGGTGATCAGTTTTGGAACGATGTGATTGCTCTGTCAATAACAGCTGTTGCACTTAGAATATTCGCCTATTTCGTTTTAAAATGGAAGACTATAGCAATTAAATAATATTATATTAATTGTAATTTAATTATAAATACATATTAATCATAAGATTTCTACAAATATATCAGTAAAGTAACATAAAGATAAAACCAAGAAAATCGTTTTGAACTATAGTCATTAATGATTTAGAAAATTTTATCGCTAACTAGTGAATCATTAAGAAACCTTACAGATTTTGACGATAGCATTTCCTAAATTAAAATTCGACAAGATAACAAATATAAATATTAGTTCAGTTGTTCGTTTTCAAATTCATACATACATATAATATGTATATATGATATATACAACTCGCCATTTGCTGATATATACAACTCGCCAAACTTCGGAGGGCTCGACATGTTCGTGTTACCTTAAAAGCTTAGGCTACGCGTGTATTTCAAATAATCGATACTGTTAAATAGCCTAGTAATTATTCGAGTATTACAAATTTACAATTAGTAAAATGGATTTTATTTTCTCTTATCATTTGATTTTATTTATTCGTCGTGTTCAATGAAAAGCTTCTAATCGTCCTCTTTTTATGATCAATTAAGGATAAATTAAAAGTTTGCAGTACACAAACTTTATTTGCGAAACTTTATAGCGAATTTAAAAAATATTGTCTCAAAATAAAATTCATTGCTTGCTACACAGTAGACGCCTTTTACGCCTTTATTTTTAATTGTAGAATAGACAGGTAGAAATTACACGGAATAAATAATTTTATTATTTTTAATCTTCAACGGGATAGAAAGAATGGTAATGATGTATCCAAATATATTTTAGGGGTATAGTTTAATTTTACTTTTAAATCTGCTCAAAAATGAACCCACACTTCTAAGGATTATCTTTTTCTAGAGCTCCATAAAAACAATCCTCCAATTAAAATGGCTATTTAAGGCTATCTGTAGTGACGTTGTGTCATCAAAATAGTTTCCAGCATTATGTATGTCTTTCGCTTCAAATTTGAAATCGGATAACTATCACTAAGTAGGTGTCAAATCAGGACTGTAAGACTCAGGACTGTAATTTCTGGAAATTACTCGATCTTGTAGAATCTATGGCAATTTTACCCTTTCGAACTCAAACAGCCATCGAAATTTAATCAAAAAATAGTTCTAGACTATTTTAATTTAATTTAGATGCTACAGATTATCAAATTTGAAATTATATTTTTGAATGCGATATTAGTGGGAGGGTAGGTAGGTACAGTGAGAAATGCTTGAAGTATGTAATACATTACAATTGTTATCAATTACAAAGTACAAACTAAAGATGTTTTTTTTTTATTTTAACCATTAATTTATTGTTCTAATTTGAAATTATGATAGAACATGTACATATAGCAGATATATACATGTTCTATCATAATATATTTAGCAGGCAGCATGATGCCAATTACATAATAACATATCCCGTTTCTGTGATAAATGTTTCAATTTGAAAACCATACAATGATTTTTTGTTTAGCCAAAATTGAATGGATTGATTTAAAATATTGTTCTGATTTATTAGATCATATGGAACAGAAAACGAGTAAATCACTGAATCGTTGTGGCTCAGTTGAAATACTTTTAAACGTGAATTATTTAAATTGTTCTCTTGGGAAATTTCGGCGTTGTACCAATAAACTACTGGATACCCAATTAAAATCCCAATTAACGTTGGTACACAAACCTGAGACGGTAATTTTTCTACTTGATGTTCATTATCCGATATAAGTTTTATTAGTTTACAGATTTCATCAATTACTGCGTCTCTTCTAATTACCAGTTGAGGTGTATCAAGACTTCTAGTAACATCTACCAAATAAATATTTATAATTGAATTATCTCGAATCAATTTATTCAGTTTATTTTGATTGATGATCAATATTTCGGAACAAAATTCAAATATTTGCAAAGTTTCTGGAATTAGTTTTAGCTTAACTAGTTCACTCAACAATATTTTTAATGTAATTGCATTGATTCTGGTGCCAGCATCCCACAAATATCCTAATTTAATTCCATTTGCTGTAAAATAAATTTGTGCGCTAATCATTTTAAAATGTTTCTTCCACATCCTTATTAATGGAAGTTTTTGTAAAAATTTTATCATTTTGCTAATCTTATCATTGTGGACTTGAAATTGATTATTCATTATTTATTTGAATAATGAGGCTAAAAACAGAAGTGCGGTGTAATTATAAATTGTTTTTTGGCCTATAGTAAAACTACTCACTTCTAATATTGTGTAATCCAAAATAAGGAAACTGTTCGAATGATTCGAATAAAATTGTTAATTATGAATGGTACCTTTAAAACAATCCTTATTTTCATTGTAAATAGCAGTTGACATTATTTTTACAGCATATATTCGGATAAGATAGTATGTATAATAATATTAATGACAACATTTAAGTGAAACACAAAATTAGACTCAAAATGATTCTCAAATAAATTCACTTTTATTTATTATTTTGACGTTCAACATGTTTGTTTTTGTTTACGTATTCCATAGAATTCAAAAAATTAGGTGGAAGAGGCGAAGAATAAATGCGAAATGAAATCATTCTCGTTCTACAGCCTGGTGTTTCTGTCAAAATCGTGTGTTGTTTTTATGTAGTGACACTGACAAGTTAAATAGATGATAAATGATAATGTTGAAGTTAAATATCCATTAGTCAACTTCACTCTGGAAGCAGCAAACTACTAGTCAAATAACTCGCTCTTCTTGAAGTACCAAATTTTAAGTTGTAATTATAGTAGTTAATGTGTACAAAAATGTTATCAATTTAATTGAACAAATTAGTCACCTTGAAATATATAAAGTAGTGCCATATCACAAGACCAAAGATGAGATTAACAACAACCGCTTTAATTTTAATAATAATAGTCACCATTTGTTCAATATTTGTTGCAAACGTAACAAATTTAATCAATACAGCTGATCAGAGTTTGATTTCAAAATTACATTTGGATGAAAAAAATAATAAATCGCGAAGTGTCACAAAAATCGATAATAAAAATGACAATTTAATGTGGTTCATTCAAATTTCTGATTTACACATCAGCATTTTCAGTGATATGAATAGGGTGGATCAACTGCGGGAATTTTCTTCGAAAGCAATTGATGCTATAAAGCCAAGTGTTGTAATAGCTTCTGGTGATCTGACGGATGCCAGGGCTCCTGATTTTTTGAGTTCTTATCAATACGAAGAAGAGTGGAAAATCTATCACAAAATTTTAATAGAAAATAATATAAAAAATAAAACAATTTGGTTGGATATTCGAGGAAATCATGATAATTTTAATGTTGCCGGAATTAATGCCTCGAACAATTATTTTAATCGTTATTCTGTTCAAGGCTCATTGAAAAACTATCAGTCCTATATGTATCAATTAACAAAGAATAATACAAAATATTCGTTCATTGGTATTGATGCATGCTTAGAACCAGGCCCAAAACGCCCATTTAATTTCATCGGAATTTTGGATGGCGAGAATTTGGAAACATTAGTGAAACTGGTTCAGAAATCGAGGGAAACAAGTGGTGACTTTATAATTTGGTTTGGGCACTATCCTACCTCTTGTATTCTTGCTCCTGGCATAGGACCAAGAGGACCTAAAACCTTGTTGGGGGAATACAAAGAAGGTTTGGTTTATTTATGCGGGCACCTTCATACCGCTGGCGGTCTTATACCAAATATGTACACTTTACAAAAAGAGGGATTTTTAGAATTGGAATTGGGTGACTGGAAAGTAAATCGCTTGTAAGTATTGATTGCGTAGCATCTTAAATTTTATTAACGCTTTAATCATATTGAACCAGGTATCGATTGGCAGCCATTGATCATGGACTTTTTTCTTTTATTGATGTTCATCATGATGAATGGCCAATTATATTATTAACCAATCCAAAAAATCCTTTATATCGAATACCAACACGTGAAAATTTGACATTACAGAAAGTGTCCTCGCATATACGACTCTTAGCGTTTTCATTGAGCAAAATAATAGTTTGTCGCATTAAAATTGATAAGGAAAATTGGCATGAATGCGAAAGAGTGACTGAAAACCTATTTGTTCTACCATGGAATCCAAAATTCTACATCTCCAAAGTACATGAAATTGAAGTAGAAGTTATTGATAGTGATGGCCGACAAAAAACCATTAAGCAACTGTTTACGAACGGAGATGACCACGATTTGCAATTTGGAACCATAGCTAGATTTGTGCTTATGACTGATACGACAACTATATTTAAAACATTATTTTGGATCTTATTCTCAATGTGTGTCATGCCACTAGTTATATTGAGAGTATTTCACCATTTAGTCAGCCGTAAGTCCTTAATACTCTCGTATTTGATAAACATATCTGATCATTTTTAATTTGTAGATGGGATTGTCCGTCTAATAAATATTAAATGTTTATGGATCAAGCGATTAATATGCAAACTATGGATTATGGCGTCAGTCAATCGAATTTGCATTCCATACGTTGTATATCTAGTTTATCTCACAGTTGGCCCAATATCATTTGGTGAAGTTATCGACGGCCATACAAGTATTGTATTTTTATGGGGAATATATGTTAAGCAGACATTTTTACCTGGCGCATTATCCTATCTTTATGTAGCCTGGCAATTATTGCTCTGTCAATTTCCATTAATATTTATATTTTCAAATAGTTTGTTCCGTCAATACAGAAAATATCTTGGGGCGCATGACATAGTCTTACATGAAGGATGTACTAGGAAAATATACCGCAATATTGGGTTTATATTGGTTATGATCGTTGAAATCATTTTGTGGGCATTGTATTTGTCACATTATGGATTTGTGGCTATGTTAATCGATCCTTTAAGGACATGGTCAATGGTGATAAATTTTCTATTATGGTATCAAATTCAGAAATTACCAGAACATTTACTGAGGTATCTAATATTTGTAATATTTGTGAAATATTATTTTAATATTTTGTAAATCTATAGGCCGGCTGCTGATATATGGAGATCAGATACCAAATTAATTGATAGACGAACTGAATAGCTGCGACCATAGTGAATTTTTATTAGAACTATCAATAGTATATTATATTACCCGTTATGTTAGACTGAAGTGTAAGTCGCAATTTCAATTACATATAGTAATCTTGAGTATAAATTGGATTACGTTATAATTATCTAGTCTTACTGCTTTTTATTAAAGAAAACAAATGTAATTTTATTTTCTAACGACATAAAACTATTCTATAGTTTCTGTTATAACTATAATTTACAAATTTTGTACTACTATTTTAAAAAGGAAAAGCAATAAAAGTAATAATTACATAACTTGTGAAATGTTTATTTTATAATGTGATAATTTAATAGCTAGCAATTCGTATTTTGATTACAACACCAAAAATCTTCAAATCTTATACAATCAAATGTTAGAAAATATTAAAATTAATTTAACCAGATTTTGGGTATAAATCAATCAACCGATACCGGAGAAAGGAGAAAGATTTGGCTACATTTACTGATCAAATGCAAGGAGCATCATTGAAATACAAGATATTGATACAGCTTCTCGCTGTCATCATTCGTAGCATGAGAACTTGGGACGGAAATCAATTTGGTAGAAATCTTTATTTTATAGCCACCAATTAATTTTTTAGGTAAACAGATTGATTCTTCCTTTTACGTTTTTTAAACAATAGATGTCCGAGCTGTGATGGTACTCAAATGCCGAGTGATTTGACCAATTCATTATACATACATATCCCATCTATACAGGTATACGAATTTGGATTAGTCTAATTTGCATGGGTAAGCGCGATAATACAATTAAAATGTAATTTTTTATTTTATTTGTTTTTTATTATAAAACATGTACATAGATGAATTATTCATAAAATTTTATTTATTTTTATCGTGTCTATTATCTTTCATTAGAATATTACATGGGACGTATCTTACAAAATACAATGATCAATTTGGGAATTTAAGGTGCTTGCGACGAGGCTATGTATCAATTTGGTTTGGACATTGAAGAATTGGAATCAATGGAAGAGGATGCCGGTCTTGGTAACGGTGGTCTCGGTCGTTTGTCTGCTTGTTTCATTTATTCAATGGCAACATTCGCCACCTATGGTTATGCTATTCGTTATGAATACGGTATTTTCGCACAAAAAATTAAAAAGTGGTGAACAACTTTAGGAACCCGATGATTGGTTACGGTATGGTAATCCATGGGAAAAAGTTCGACCAGAGTTCATGTTACCTATTAACTTTTATGGTCATATTATTGACACACCTGAAGGGCATAAATGGGTTGACACACAAACTGTTTTGGCTATGCCCTATGACAATCAAATTCTCGGGTACAACAACAACGTTGTAAACACCATACTATTGTTGTCAGCAAAATCAACAGTTGATTTCAAATTAAAATTCTGTAAGTATTTAAACATAATATAATAATATCGTATATTTATTTTGATCATCCAATTCGTTCTTATTCTAGTCAACTTCGGTGACTACATTGATGCCATTCTTGCTTGTAACGTGGCTGAAAATATTTCACGTGTCTTGTACCCCAACGATAACTTTTTTGAAGGCAAAGAACTGTGTTTTAAATACAGAATATTGTTCGTAGTTATAATTCTGCACTGTTCGGCAAACGTGAAGCTGTCCGTCTAACATTCGATGAGTTCCCGAGCAAGGTTGCTATTCAATTGAATGATACCCATTCGTAATTGGCAATTCCAGAATTGATGAGAATTTTGATTGATTTTGAGAAATTACCATGGGAGAAAGCATGGGACATTTGTGTTAGAACATGTGCCTAAACAAATCACACCGTATTGCCAGAAGCTCTCGAACGTTGGCCCATCTCTATTTTACAATCAATATTACCACGTCACTTGGAAATTATCTATCACATTAATTTCCTACATATGCAAGAAGTCGAGAAAATATTTCCAGGTTATTTTGATCGTATGCGCCATTTATCATTCATTGAAGAAGATGGTGAGAAACATGTTAACATGGCTCATTTGTATATCGTTGGATCACACGCTGTCAATGGTGTAGCGCATATTCACTTCGAAATTATCAAAGACGACATCTTTAAAGCGTTATATGAATTGACACCCGAGAAGTTCCAAAATAAGACAAACGGTATTATTCCACGCCTTTGGTTATTATTGTCCAATCCAGGATTGGGTGATATTATTTGTGAAAAAATTGGTTATGATTGGCCAACACAAATTGTGCCGTACCCAAAATTAAACAAGAAAATAAATTGAAATTTGCTGAATAATTGGAAAATGATTATGCCGTAAAAGTTAACCCATCATCAATTTTTGATATTCAGGTTAAGCTTATTAACGAATACAAACGGCAATTGATGAATTACCTCCACATCATTACATTGTACAACAATTACTGCCTAACATTAAAATATATTACTCATTGTGTTCCATCCGATGGTAACTCTATCTATATTAATGCCGAGGCACAGAAATACAAAGTTACCTGCATCGCTTAAAAAATATATATACTTATATTTATATATAATATATATATATATATATATATATATATATATATTATATATAAAGATACTACATATATATATATATATATATATATATATATATATATATATATATATATATATATATATATATATATATATATATATATATATATATATATATATATATATATATATATATATATATATATATATATATGTAGTATCTTTTAATCGATTATAATTTCTTTAAACATTTATTATCTAGATGTATTATTTTTAAACAAACATTTAAATTAATTATATTATAAAATTATGAAAATGTTGAAAATTAAAAAATAATTAAAAAATTGATATAGTATATATATTTTGTTTCTATTGCATTAAATCAATTTCTTACAGAGGTATAATAAATTGTTGAAATGCCAGTGTATGGTGATATTTGTACATAATTAAATAATAAGAATTAATGCTTTTCATTAAATGAGTTCAATAGACTTTAAACTGCCATTTATCGCAATTTTACAAACTATGTTGAATATCGTGATTTTATTGCAAATTGTTTGTATATTCAGATTATCTACATTCAGCCTACTCACTAGATTTCAGCAAAAAAAATAATTATTAGCAGGTGGTTCAAAAGTACCAAAACTATCCAAATTCTAGACAATATAGAATTGACTGAAATTTCCAGTAGACATCATATACTATAGGAGACATTCAAATTTAATTTTAGGATGCCAACAATTATAAAGTGGAAGTGAAGGGTATGATTAAAAATCATTGACAAAATTTAAGCTGAAATGCTTCAGATACAACGAAGGTGGGTATTTCGCGAGATAATATAATTATTAAAGATCGTGCAGTTCCGGTTATTTTTTTTTAATATAGATGAAAATCCTGTGGAATATTAAAATAGAGCGCCAAAGTGTGTGAAAAATTAATGATGTAAGGTAAAAAAATAAAATGATTTGCATCTTCCATCATCTTCTGTATCCCATCATCTGCACAACACTTATCTTTATGTCGTATACGAGTGGAGAGTGGTATAGGTCATCGAAGAATGGTTTGATAATTTTCTAGCTATGGTATAAATTTATCAAACGCTCGCTGCTCGGAGTATATTTCAATTAATAAATTTTTTGTTATATTCAAATTATAGACAAATTCCTCAATCGTGTGCATAAAAAATTGCATAAATCGAGACTATGGACGAATATAGACTACTTTATAATAAATGTTAATTGGCAGTTAAATTAGAAAACATCTCAACAATATTGATAGACATATCTAAGAATACATGGTTGATCAAATTATAAAATAACTATCCAAGTCCCATGGACCACGGCAAGTTCAAAATCACCCACATTCGAAGTGTCCGATGGTGTTTTCATTAGAACTATTTTTGTAAAACCATAGAACACAACGATAGGAATTATTTAACACGCGATACAAATGTTTTCAAAAAATAAAGTTTGCGAGCCTAGATTTTGTTATGTACGTCGTGCAAGATAATATATTTTAAAGATGATCAATAATGAAGGGGTTGTTGTTCGTAATGGTCTTTACTTATCCAAAAAAATGCTAAAATTAGTACATATTATACCAACTGAATCATGTAGTGTAAATGCATGTCATATCAAATGCATGTCATGTCATATCATTATAATAATTTGGTTTGCAGGAAATGACGTATTCATGGTTCTAAATCTTTGAATCTGTCTAGAAGTAAATTAAACAAATTGGGTGATTAATCCACAATAAAACAACAAACGATTATATGTAATTAATTATTTGACTGGAGAACGATTGTAATAATGAATATTACATATTGATGCATTTCTATATAAAAATATTAATTTCACAACAGTTTATTCATACACCTACTATATGGTATGATATTTGATTAACCAATCATCATTCGCCACATCATTTATCAGTTCACTAATATTTATTTAAAAAAAACAAAATTTTATTTTCCGCGCGTAATAACGGTAATAACCGACGCACACATAAAAAATTTAAAATTTGTGCATTGTTTCGGTCCACCAAATGTTTCACTTGCTCAATTATACATACATATTATGTATATGTGGGTGAATATAATTTATATTAGAATCTTCCCTCTCGATTTCTTTATAAAAGGATGTAGTACAATTATTTTACGCTCAGTACGATTTAAAATTTCGCAGTTAATTTAAAAATATATAAGATTTATGGTGTAATTTTTTTCTAATTTGTAATATTTGCGACCACGTTTTTGTATTTAATTTTTTGTGTTTCGCAAAATAAATTATATATTTATTCCAAACTAAAATAGTGAGTGAAAAAATAATTTGATTTTATATATAAACTGAAAAATATATAAGATTTATGGTGTAATTTTTTTCTAATTTGTAATATTTGCGACCACGTTTTTGAATTTAATTTTTTGTGTTTCGCAAAATAAATTATATATTTATACCAAACTAAAATAGTGAGTGAAAAAATAATTTGATTTTATATATGTATAAACTGAAAAATATATAAGATTTATGGTGTAATTTTTTTCTAATTTATAATATTTGCGACCACGTTTTTGTATTTAATTTTTTGTGTTTCGCAAACTAAACTATATATTGTTTCTAAACTAAAATAGTGAGTGAAAAAATAATTTGATTTTATATATAAACTGAAAAATATATAAGATTTATGGTGTAATTTTTTTCTAATTTATAATATTTGCGACCACGTTTTTGAATTTAATTTTTTGTGTTTCGCAAAATAAATTATATATTTATTCCAAACTAAAATAGTGAGTGAAAAATTAATTTGATTTTATATATAAAGATAAACTGAAAAATATATAAGATTTATGGTGTAATTTTTTTCTAATTTATAATATTTGCGACCACGTTTTTGAATTAAATTTTTTGTGTTTCGCAAAATAAATTATATATTGTTTCTAAACTAAATAAATTATATATTGTTTGTTATATATTGTTTTGGTTATAATATTATAAAATTTAAAAATGCCTAAACGTAAGGTGGATTGTGAAGACAATATAAATAAAACAATAGTTAATGTTAAGTGTGGGCTAAAGACAAAGATTAAAAATGAATTAATTTTTAATAAAATACAAGAAGATGTTGAAGAAATGTCTTCATTATTTGTTGAGTGTTCAAGATATATCCATTTTACTTTGGGAAAATAATAATTTTTCGGCAATAAAATTTTTAGATTTATATTATCATTTATTGAATGGTTCAAAAGCTAAATACGAAATAGATACTGAATATAAAAATTTAAGAAATAAATATAATATTCGTATGTATGATAAAGCATATAGATCTAATTTGTTTGTGGCAGAGGCACAAAAATACGAAACTATTTTTCATAATAATTTATGGATGCATAGTTATTCGAGAATAAGAAGATTTTTAAAAAATTTTAATACCGATTGTTTTGATACTCTTCATTTTTTATTTTATGAAAATTCGGATAAAATACCAGACCCAATATTAATACAAAAACTAAAAGAAATTTTAAATTGGGATGGTGTTAAATTTCATGATATTCAAAATAAATTAAAATATCATAAATTTATACAATATTTTTATAAACTTCAAAGATACAATGAAGAAAATAAAATCAAAAATTTTTCTTTAGTTCCGATTTTGAAACATGGTAGACATCATGTTCGGTATGATTCCAGGGCATTTTGGCAATTGCTATGTTCGATAAAATTATTTAAAGGCTCATGGAAGTCTTTTGATCGCAACATAGAATGGAGGAAATATTTTATTTTTCCTGAAACGAAAACTAAAAAATTTGATTATTCCATCATGACAGATGGAGTAGCCATATCATTTTCCATGGCCAAAATGGAATTAAATAAAGCAAAAATGACATCAAAAAAAAAAATAATAATAATGTTGATGAATTATATGATGTTAATTTAGCAACAATTCGTAAAAACATCGATTTATATGATGTTAAAATTGGATTAGATCCTGGCTTAAAATTAATCTTTGGTGGTATTAGAAATAATATTCCAATTAAATTTAAAAGTGCTAAATTTAGGCATATGACTAATTACCACCAAAGATTAAACAAATTAAAAAAATGGACACCATCAACCAATCAGGAAAAAATTTCACCCATGGAAAAAAATTATTATAAATTTATAGAACATCAACTATCAATATTTAATTTTGTCCAAAAAGAATATAATCAAAGAAAAGTTGCAAGATTAAAATTGCAAAAATTTATATGTGTGGAAAAAGCCAGTCATTCATTGGCAAAACAAATAATTGGACAAAATACTAAAAAAGCACTTATAGTTATAGGATCTACCCGAATAGCAGCAAATTCACCAATTAAAGGCTACGTAAGAACACCGCAACCGAAAATATTAAAATATTTAAAAAAGTATGCTGATGTGTTAGAAATTGGTGAATTTCGAACCACCAAATTATGTGCTGGTTGCCATGAAGAACACAAAACATCTAAATCACCACACAGATATCAATATTGTTCAAAATGTTCGATAACCTGGAACCGTGATGTGAACGCTGGAAAAAACATATTATATTTAGGATTATGCCTAATCAATAATATAATAAAACATCAAAATTTTAATAAAATACCTAAAGTTAAAATTAATACTTTAGGTTGATTTTTTATTTTTTAAATAAAAAATTTAATAATATAATAATATAAACTTATTATGTATTGTTAATCATGATAAAGAAATTCTGTTCTACAGAAAAGCATGTTCTACAAATCGGTTACCCGCATTTGACGCTACTATAGCGATGGAGCATTTCGTTCAGTTAGCTTGGCGTACCTATGTTTGGAGTCAGGTGCGCTGGATCTACCTATTATAAGTTAATTGAATAACTAGTCAAGACTGTGGGCGAGCAAATACCGTACAAACATTGAAAATATATACATGGTAATGTAAGTCATGAAGTAGTGTGAACTAGCTAGTTACCAATACTCTTAGATAAATAATATTTTCTGACATGGCCATAACGAAAACAGTTAAGTTTCAAGTTACCGCGAAAACATGTATGCATACATATTGGAGAGTAATATGGAAGTTTGTAGTAGTAATAAAATCAAAAATGTACATAAAAATAAGACAAATTTCGAACAATGCATAGTACTTAGGTAGCAATTAAATACTTTATTTAAAATATATT
The DNA here is from genome assembly GCA_951394425.1 of Tipula unca. Taxonomy (NCBI): domain Eukaryota; kingdom Metazoa; phylum Arthropoda; class Insecta; order Diptera; family Tipulidae; genus Tipula; species Tipula unca. The sequence goes on from OX596381.1 coordinate 219,904,709, forward strand.
TAACTGTGAAAAATGTAAATTTTATTTTGTATTATTTTCAGTTTTGGCTGCATCCAACAATAATTTAATGGAGTTGATAATGCAGTCTCGCAATGTTCATATGCTTTTACGTAAATTAATTTTTGTGAAATTTGTATTTTTTCTAGTAATTAAATATGTCTAAAGGTATTAAAAATTATTTAGATTCTTTATTTATATATTTATTCTTTTATAAATGAACATATATAAATTTTCGTGATATTAATCAAAATAAAATACAAATGCATTTTATAGTTACATGTAAACATATGGTCTGCATTTTTTTGAATGGATTTATTACACATGCGCATTTTCAAATATCTGACATTTGGGTTGAATTTCATCTATGAAAAAGTAAATATATTCATAACTCTTGTTTTTACTTTATTTTAAATTTGTATAAATAATTGAATATTTTATATACTTGAAATTTAAATATATAATTATTATTTGGTTGTGCTTGAAGGTAAATTATAATTTAACTAATATATAATTAATGTAAAATATATGTATATACATATTTAGATTTGATTTAGACATGTTCAATTCAGTTTTTGTCTCGGATACAAATTATAAAAATTTTCAATTAAAAACAATTTAAAAAAAATAATTCACTTTCTCGACAACAAATAGAACAAATTCATGAAGAATGTATGTTACATACGTTGCTTGTTCTTTCTCTTGAAAATAGAGTCGGGACCAAATCTTAAAACGAGATTGGGCAGTAAATATACACAGTAGATTTGAAATTGTTATTGTATCTCTTTAACAAATTTAACACTTCAGAAATGCATTTATGTATGACATCATACCGTTATTTAGATCTATATATAGTAAACTAATTAAAATAATAGAATAAGTAACTATTTGTGTATTACAACAGCTCACAAATTATGTCGAATATAAACAGTGAAAACTTGGAAGAGCGTATTGAAAGAATACTAAGGAAAAATGAAGAAATTGAAAAGAAACATAGAGAAGCTGAAGAAGATCGTCTAATGGCTTTGAAAGATAATGCAATGGTGGAAATAAAAGCTCCAAAAGATGAAGATTGGCCTAGAGAGCATAAGTACGATAAATTAGATTTCACTTATGACCAAAAAACAGAAATCCCAGTAGAAGAGCCCTTGGAAGGTAAGCATTCCCTCTTAATTTAGTTCAGTTGTTATATTATAGCAATTAATCATTTTAATATTTATTTAAGGTTCAAAAGAACCAGACAACACAAATGTTACCAGTACCAAAGTAAAACGAGATTACAAGAAATTTGCAGAAGGCGAAGGTCCGCCACCGGATCCAATGTATAATTTTCTAGCCGATGCTGAAAGAGATGGTAAATTAATAATGCGAGGCGAAATTAATAAGCAATCAAATTTAGATAGCATGCCAAACATTCACAAAAAAGATTGGAAACAAAATCAATCGAAAGGTAAACCGAGTAATGGTGGAAGTCGTGGTGGCGCACGCCATGGCAAAAATAATCGTTCAAATGAATACGATTCATGGAAAAACGAACGAGAAAAAATTGATGAAGAGCGTATTAGTCGCCAAAAGGCAGGCGAAGGAAAATGGCGCAGAGAATGGGATAACGAGAAGGATAATGAATCTTCGAATAGATCAACGAATAATAATGGTCAAAAATTTATTAACAATACAAATAATGGAAATTTTCAACAAAAAGCACATAATTCTGATTTACATGTACAGCAGCCAGTTAATCTAGCTAACACGTTTCCATCAAATCAAAAAAATTGTGCGTCAAATATCATGGTCTCAGTGTCCCAAGATGCGAATGGAGAAGTAAAAAGTGTCAAATGTAAGATAAAAGAAAACCTACATAATAATTATTTGATTGGCTTATTTATTTATTTATTTATTATAGTAACATCAGCTCCAATAATTGGAACTGGTCGTGTTGGTCCTAGACACATAGTAAAAACTCAATTTCAAGTATTAAATCGCCCGGAAAGCAATCAAATTAAAAAATCAAACATTGATGGAAATAAAAATGATAGGCAACCACCGCAGCGTTCAAATTCATTACGATATGATCAAACGACAAAACAGCCTTTAATCAAGTCGTCCAGCATACAGGATCGTTTAAAGCCTAACATTTGTCAAAATAATAATGGTGGTGAACCATTGATTCAATCTCCACATAATCCTGTTTTTGTAAATAATTAGTTTTTTAATTTTTCGTTTTTCTTTAACTTGATTTTACTTACATAATACATCCATACATACATACATTACATAATATGTATTATTATTATAGTGTTGTATTTAAATAATCCACATTAAAAAATATATAACAAAATTCCTGAATATTTTAGAAAAGTAGAACGAAATTTTTGTGACCAAATTTTGTATTGATCAAAATTCAAAACTATTTCTTGATTTTCAATATGTAGTCAACATAGTGTCAAATCACCGTACGTTTATCAATTGATGATTTTTTCTTTTAGATTTTTTCAATCAAACCAATTAAACTAAGCAGTAATTTATTTAAAATAAAAAGTCTTATTTATATTAAAATTCAATTTAATATTTAAAAAATAATTGTTGGTTATGGGTTTTATGATTTTTAATATTTTATACTCAGTGATATTTATGTTTTCTGTAATTTATTGTTTAAAAAATAGCAAAAAAATTATAATGAATTTAATAAATTTATTCATTTGTGCTAAAAAAATATATATTTATTCTTTAATTTAAATGCCTATGTAATACTATAAATATATTAAATAAATACATTTCCTTTGATCTCTATAACAGCGTTTCTTAAAGACTACTTAGAAGACAAAAATACGTTGTAGCAAAAAGACTGTAAGCAATCTTATTTGTAGTTAGTCTACAACCAACGGTTAATTGATAGAAGGAAATGTGCTACGGACATTGTAAACAGTGTTTGATAATAAATATTTATGATTTCTTTATTCTCATAAGCTCAAAAAGATAGAGCATAGTTAAATTAAACGATTAGGTAACTAATATTTTAGTGAATCAACAATTAATCGATTAAAAAGTAACTAATTACTTAATTGTTTTTTTAAATAAATAGTTTTTCAATTATTTAAATATAAGTCTTTCAAATTCAATACATAAAACCGTTAAATACTATAATTAAATTGTTGACAGATTGTCTTTTTTGCACCAGGGAGAATGAAATGGTATGTTAAAGTAATTAATTTCTTTACATTTCGATACTACATAATATTTATTGTGCTGTTTACGATGATATCAATTGAATGAAACAAAACAATTGTTGGTCTGCTTCATTAAAAGGTATCATCGTTAAAAGCAGTCTGAATCAATATCATTCATTTAAAGAAGAATTTTTTTATGTATTTCATTATAATAAATGTTAAAAATATACAATAATTTTTATATTAATAGTTATTAATAAATCTCCAACCATCTTGAGGCTAAGGCGTAGTCAGTTAATCTTGCAGCAATCCAGTGAATTAGATTTTAGAACTATATTTGACTTCGGAGTGACAAATATATTGAGTGGAACAAGCATCGAGTAAAACATATGTTTTTTAACGTTTACTGATTGATAAGATCAAAAATTAAATATAATATATTTGGCTATTAAATGGACACGCATGCATGATAGACAAATTTCTAAAGCATAGAAAGCAAATGGGTAGATGACAAAGGGATGCAAAATGCAATTCACTAACTTATTGATGAAATTTAAAAAAATAGCGGAATTCTTTTCTAGACAAAATTATATAACATAGCTTCTTGCGTAATGACAAAAAAATTTTAAGAATTGCCATTAAATTTATTTATATTAAAGTTGTGAAATTTAATTTAGCACCAGTTCTTACATTTGTGATAGTTTATTTTAATCACGGGCGTAAATTCTCTCTGCATATAGCTGCCTGCGGGTTCTGTTCCAATTGCTCGTAAATATGGCTCAAATGTACCCATGGTTCTTTTGATAACTTATCTATATTATTAGCATTAATAAAACAAGGTTCCGCATCACGCCATTGTGCCAATCCAATGAAACATTTTCCCATTGCAATCCAATACAAATACGTGTAAAATTCATCCGGTATTTTCTCCAAGTATAATTTAGCTTCGTCAAATTTATTCACATTAATAAGATGACATGCGAGTTTTAAATAGAACTGACGGCTTTCAATTGGTGGCAGCGTCCATAATAAGTCTTCGACGACATTTTTGAAAAATTCATAAAAATTTTCGTTATCTTTTAAACTATAGAGTAAATTAAATTTAAACTTATAAATAGTTTGATGCGAAAGTTGGTACTTTTTTAAATGCATCAGACTTGCTTTATAATTCCTCTGATCAAAATCAATTATGCTCAATAAATAAAATCTATCATTTTTAAGATTATCCTGGATGAGTTGATTAAATGAGAGAGCTATTTCAGCAAATGTAAAACATCCTACATTTATGAAAAACACGGCAGATTTAAAAAAAGTATCACACGTGTTTGGAATGGTCCAACAGAATTCAAAATATTTTGTTTCAAATTGATCAGCAGGATATATTTGACCTTTCTCCCATTTCGATATTTCACGTGCAATCCAAGTAAGATCGGAATGTTTTTCAGTCTTAATTTGTAACAAAAATAATATTACTAAGGCGTGAATAAAACCAGGAGAAATTTTCAAAATAGTTAATAACAATTTTTCGCATAATATATAATTATTTAATTTGAAATTCATGTATGATTGAATCAGTAATCTGTAAGGTAATAATAAAATTAAGATGAAAATTATTCAGTAGGTAATCCTACTTAGTATTTATACTGACCCAATAACATTTGATTGATTTACATTTAATAATCTTTGACAACACAAATGAACCTTTTCAAAATCTTGGATTTTTAAATTATATGATATATACTCTAGTAAAGCATTTTCAGAGAATCCTTCATTTTTTAGATGCATCAAATAAAACTGATTAGCTTGTTGCAATCGACCAAACACATGAAATTCTTTCGCCATAAATAGGAGATTTTTATCTAATGTCTCAGCACTAACTTCCTGTGGTAAACTATATTTTAGATACCGATCGGATATCAATTGCTTTAATTTAAAATAAAGTGTTGTTAAATTAGTTTTTCGATCTGTGCTGCCGGATAAATCGAATATGTTTCTTTTATCCAGCATCGGTAAAATAACAGTAATTAAATTATCTTTCATTTGTTGAGGATTTATCTCTTGGCTCAAAACCAAAAAATCAATATCGCTCATTTCACTTTCAGAAGTTTTATCTTCATCTTCTTGCTCGTCCTGAGGTAATAAATGACTCTGTATCCATTGTGAATTTAGTTCCTTGAAAATTAGTGGACATTTGAGAGATAAATTAATTTCAATTGATATCTGATTATTTTCTTCGTTAATCACCGGGACTAGTACCGTTGCGATCGGTACCGGTGCTGGTGGTGGTGGTGGTGGATTGTTGATAATTCCTTTGTTTTTCTTTTTTTTGTCTATATTTTTTGATTTCCTTTCTATAGAAATAGATTCGTGACCTTTGAATATAGATTCTTTATAGTTGCATTTAGTTTTAATTGCATTCCAATTAAATTCAAATAATAGTAAATTTTGATTAAAACTTGTTTCATATGCTAGCAACTCTTTTAATTCCAAAAATCCTAGATAGTGATGCACCTCCGTTTTTAATTCGATAGCAATGCACTGATCATTCAAACCACATTGCAATAATGTTTTTCGATTTAATTCATTAATAAAACCCACAAAGTGAAAATTATTTTCAGCATCCACAAAAATTTTCTTCCTAAATTCTTCATTCACAGGATAAAAAAAACCAATTTTACAATCGGTGATCATAGGATCAGAACAGTTAATGGACATGTTTATAAAATTATCCAATACACCGAACTCCATTTTGGTCTTATTTAAAATAATTTTATAATTAAAAAATACTGGTTTTATATTTAAAACTGGCACAGTCGGTACAAATTCCAATTTATCTTCAAAATCTGTTAAATTATCATAAACCGATTGTAGTAGATGTATTTGATTTTGTCCAATTTTAATGATTTTCGTTTTATCAAATATTTTATAAAATTCAACAGACAGAGGATTATTACAGATATCAGTTATAAGTTCATCAGTATTATTTTTGCTGATCAAAGAATATGATAAATTTATATGGTATATTTTATCTGACCTGGTACTCATATCAAAAACTCCATCATTCTCGCTTGGTAATTCATTGTCCAGAAATTTTAGTATTATTTTATACGGGGTCGGTGTTATAAGTTCAAGATAATCAATTGAACTTGATATTTGCGGAATTTCTAAACATATAATTTCATCGGGATCCACCTTAATTAAATTAATTAATATTTATTCTTTCAACTTATATATTAAACTTACAGGCTTTAAATTTTCATCCCGTTTTTTGCATTCCGGCGAGAGCATTTTGACTTATTTAAAGAAATTAATTTGAGTTTTACTTTCCAGCTAACTGGATTCTTTCAAATTTTAAGTTAACTTATATTTCCAATTTCATAAACTCAATCTTGACGTTTTCCCATTGGGAAAACTGCCTTTAGAAAACCGTTTTTAAGTTCGTCATGTGCCATGAGTCCAACATCCAACTAAAATTTAACATGCTGATAAATCGTAGTTTAACGGTAAATATATTGTACAGTGCTTCCACTAGTTTTGTATACGTTTGTACATGTTTTTCATCAAAGAGTTATAATTATTTCATTCATTTATTATACAACCACAAATACAATAATAGAGTATACATACATACCGATATTTTTATTTTGTTATTATAATACAGTGCGATTTGTTGTGTATGTAGTTAAGTTACACATGAAATGCGATAGTGATCGAAAATAAATTCAAGCGATGTTCGATCATGAATTAATTGCAAATAGCAATGAAAACAATATTATTATTTTATTTTGATTATTATGATAACGATTGTCATAAATAATTAAAATATTATTTTTATATTTGTGTATACATATTGAACTGCTTGTATAATAATTAACATAGATATATTTGTGATGCAAATTATAGTGTTTTATTTGGTTTAGTTCAATATTATGTATTTTGAAACATCCAAAATGGATGAAAATGTGCTCATGTGTTTGTTTTTATTGTGAAGTGAAATAATTAATAAATTTCTGTAGGCTTGTTTTTATAATACGTATAACATGTTTTATTGTTTTCAATTTCGGAATATCTATATCGTAATTATGTATTGTTTTTAATTTTATAAAAGAATATTATAAATTACTTTTATAAACGTGGCAGTACTAGATCAGACAATCGAAAATTTACGTAATTATTTAGTGAATAAAAAAAGTAAATAATACAATTTAAAAAAATGTATAGGTATAGTCATATGTATAATGAAAATTAAGTGATTATTAATACTACAATTCTTGGAAAATAAATCATGTTATCATGGTAAATGTCAAAATATGACATTTTTTGTAATAAAAGAATTTACATACTCACAATAGTTAATACTACATACTCATATACATACTCGTAGTTAGCTAAAATACATATAAAATAAAGAAATAATACAAAATAAAATTACTAATTAGACAGAGACAACTAATAAAATTCAAACTGATTTTGAACCGATTCAAAATTTATAATAAATAAAGTATTTTACAATAAAAATTAAAATAGTATGTATTATTTTATTGCACACCGGTTTAAATGAATTGAAATCATGTTTTGTGCTCATTTGATTTTAATTTCAATGGTCCGCGCACATTAATTATTTTTATTTAAATAAGTTAAAATATAAACAGAAGTGAAAAATTGATAAGCGGATTAGAATTTTATTGTTCTAAATAATATCTAATACGCCTAAAATGTGTACAGTTTTTGTTGTGTCTTGTTTTTGTTATCATTGAAATAAATAAAATGAAACATTAAGAATAAGAAACATTGACACAAATTCAATTTATAGGATAAAGTATATAAATTGTGAAATTAATAGTTTGAATATATTACATATACATATATTTAAAAATATAAATAAACCATCAGTAAAAAAAACCTATGTACAATATTACATATTATATTTCTACTTAATACTAAATAATAAAGCTTTACAGCTATAATACGTTTCCATATTGGAAAATCTCCCGCAATTAATGTCAAATATTCTCAGCATGCTAGCATATCTTAAGTGTGCCTACTATGTTTAAAATAACTTAAGTCGTCTTAGTATCGAGCATCCTACAGTTGGTGAAATAATTTGCACAATATTGGAACGGAATTTCATCGCTATTAAAAGGTAGTCTATAATTGTTCATTATTATTGTAAAATATTGTTTAAGAAATGCTTAAAACGGTTATGGGTATCATAATTGTCATTTTCGAACAAATCTCTCCTTTTCTGATTCTTCCTATACTAGGTATAGGTACATGTTTTTCATATTACATTGATAAACCAATATGGATTGTTAACTAGTGATTGTTTTTCTTGATAATAAATCAAGTTAATGATTAATTAAACTACATTTTTTGTGGTTTAGAGATAATCACAATTCCGCAACGATTTTTGCCATAAAACATTTTTATATTTTATTTGAACTTATCGTAATAAGACTATCTATTGGTATAAGGAAATTATTTAATTCATGTCTAACATATCGGACGATTATACGCGCATTAGTATCGAAGAATTAGTTTAAAAAACGTAAAAATCCACTTAAGGCTTTACTTTACTTAATTTACCAAAAACTGAGAATCGTACAAATCAGTTTTTGGCCATATAAACTTAGGTATTGAATGCTTTTGTATAGTAAAGTTGAATATATTTGCAATAATATAGTTTATAATTCCTTCTCAAAGTTGATGAATTCTGGACGAAAACCATTTCGCACAAACCAAATTTTTCAATATTTTTCCACTAATCTGTAAACGATTTACATTTTTTTTGTAAATGTCGATAGATTTACACTATTTTAGATTTAATTTTAGCCATATTTTAGGGCATTAAGGTAAAGTAGAGCTAGTAATTTTTCATAGCATCCATTGTAACCAAATAATCCTGAATATTTACTTATTTTGTATTGCTTCATATTTAATGTTTTGTTTTAAACAGATCTTGCAGCTAAATTTTTCCACATTTTTCGTTAAATTTGAAATTTTGTGGTCTTGAATTTTGAATCTCCCACCATTTCGTTTAATCTGTATGTTTACACTTGAATCTTTTGAATACCGTGAGTAATGCAGTCATATATGTGTTCATTCTCGTCAGATAACGACATATATTAATCAAAAACATATTTGTTCTGTGAGCTTCGTGGTTCTAATCATCATATCTTTCTTCTAGGAAAAGATCGTTCCGTATTAGGTTTTTTTAGATCTAAGATAAATATTTCGATTGTTACCAATCCAATTGCTTCGTCTCTTGAAAAACGAAAGAATCTACTTTCCATGGCTGCTTTCAATAGAATACATTAAATAAGATGTGTTGCTCAAATTACTACATTTAAAATTGAATTTTCCGTTGTCCACTACGAATAATTGTGCTAAAAATGTAGCATTTTACTTTTTGGTTCTGCTTGGTATTTACTCCACTTGATTTCAATCATGTTTTGCGACTTACAATGCCAATTTACTAAATTTAAATTTTCTGTGATCAATTGTAAGTCTGTTATGCATTTTTATTCTTCGCTAGTTTAATCTTAGTTATTGGTTACATTAACTTCTAACGCGAAGAATAGAATCACAAAAACTAGTTTCATTATTAGATGGATTCTCAAAGTAACCAATGATCGTTTGGACATAGACAGAAATACGACCATTCAGATGTGTAACAAATATACAAAATATGCATTGTACGTAAGTATTATGCGTATAAAAACTTTAATAGGATTTTGGAGAATTAAGGAAACTGACAGTACAATTTGTAATTTTATAAAACATTCATTCGAATTGATGATGTAAAATTGTACTTAATTCGATCATTTATCTTAGATAGATGATGGTGGGGGTTAATGGTTTTCTTCCGCCAATACGCAAAACTTCTAAATGTTTGTTAAGATTATAAAAATGCTAATTTCGATTTTCAGAAAATAAAAGTTAATATTTTTGTTGACATTTTAGAGGATAATATTCTATATTAAGAACAACATAAATTGTGTTATATTTTTGATATATTTACATACATACATACATAATTTATATGAGTACATATAACACAAAAAATAGAAAAATTTGAATTTAACGAATTGCGGTATTTAAATTAGAATTTAATTAGATTTTGGAAAATAATTAACTTTAAAATTGATTACTTAATTAATTAAATTGGATATTAAATATCCAATGTTTTACAAATTGATTTTTTAAAGTTATAATTAGTACCTACATTTTACTTTTAATTTTATAAATTCCGACTTTGAATTCTAAAGCTCAGAATTTAAAGAGGATCTACAAATTTAAATCTAGGACATTTTTAAATTTCCATTGAATTTTTAGTAATTTATTTAAGTATATTGTACTTACCATTTACTATGATGTTTACATGAGATTTTATGATGATCTTAACACGGGTCGGTTTTTTGGAAGCAAACGTTTATGTTTATAAATATTATAAAAAGTAATTAGTAAGCTCGCGGATCCTCGAATTTCGTGGTAAGCCACATACTGCGTAAAACATAAAATATGTTTTCATCTTATGTGGATTACGTATATAACTTAGGAATGTCAGAAAATATATAATATACATACGAGTAGTTACATAATTTGTAAAGCAAGTGCATTTTGTTCCCCTAATTAAGCCACTGAATATTCGAATTCATAATACCCAATTATTATAAATTCCAGAAAATGATCAGTATAATGCGGATTGCTGTAATTCAATAAAATAAAATTAATTTATTATTGATAATCCAGATGTGCATTGCAATAATGAAATATGTAATTAGATCGCTGCATTTGTATTGTGACGAAATTAACGATTTTATGCTTGCAGTATATTAGATGAGCGAATTTAATTTTTCATATATATCAATCGACTTACAAATCAGATAAATATAAATATTCACATTTTGATATAATGTTATTGATTATTATCTTTAATATATGAATAAGTTATTTATATACACAATTTTGTGGTATTTATGAAGCATTAGATACATATGTATTTTTCGAATTAAAATTTTGATCAAAAAACCGAAAATTGTGAATCATGTTAATACGTTGTACCCGTTATGGCGGCATGTAATGGGTATACATTTTATCTGAGTTGATAAGCCGAAATGTTTTTTTTGTAAAAACATACATAACTATATGGATTTTAATTTTTACTACGTAGTTAAAGGTGATTGTGTAAATTTAACAATTAACTCAACAAATTTTTCTGTAAACTGAACTTTAACCGTAAAGTTAATAATCTTAATTGTCAGTGGCACGTTCCTTATAATTGTATAGTATATACACATACATTACAAGTCATTATCATGAGGCAACTCTAATTCATGCGCGAGCAAAAACCCAATTTATTATCGCTATTATGCATTTAATGAAATGCGATTAACATTTTTTTAGGTGTCACTTAATTTTTTTAAATGTATTTTAGTGGAACAATGAGCAACAATAAAATAAGACAATTATAAAATAATGAGTATTTATAATAATTTACTGAAATTAAAAACTATTTGTCGGAATTTATTATTATATTTTAATGTTGATAAAAGCAATTCCCATTTTTTAATTTTAGACAGAAAATAATATAATTTTATTTAAGTAACATTATGGTATTCTGATTAGTATAGGTACTCATATTTTATGTTTTGTTTTATTACGATTTTTTTTATTTAATAGAGAATTATTTAAAAACACCACATTGATTAGGTTATTACAATTATGATTAGGTAGTAAAATATTAACCACTTCCTAATTAAGAGTTTATCTTAATTATCGATAAACTTTTCTAACTCAGACATTGCGTCTTTCAAATACAAGTAAAACTACATTGTATGCATGTAGTTATGTATGTACAATTTAAGATATGATATCGTTTAAAATTCATGTGGAACTTACATTTAGAACTGAAGAATTCTGGTTTTAAAAATATAACAGCAATGCCTCATTAAACCGAGCTTAATTAAAGTTTATCTCAAAGTTAAAGATTTGATTTAAAGATCTTATCTTTGTATGGTATTTTATATGGTAATGTTATGTATTATGAGATAGCCTGAACTTGCAAATGCCTTCAACAATTTGATCATAAATTATTGGTGCTCGGGAATTCTACAAAATTCGGTCTTGTTGTATTATTAAGGGTTAAATCAGTGTGGTGTTGGATGGAGGAACGAGGTGCAAAATTATTTATTTCTATTATTACTCGGTAATAATTCTTTCAATTTCTTTAATCTTTATGTTTTGTTTGTTTCTTGTTGTGATTTAAATTGTTTCAGCAGATTGAAAAATAAAAAGTTAAATTTTGTTGTAGGATATTAATAAACGATAGTCATCCTGGCCGTCCCTGGTAATGCAGTTCCGCCTGTTCATTGGCGTACTCGACGTAAAGTTGGTGAGTATATAGATGATATAACTAAATTCTATCATATATACATATGTACTTATTTTGTGTTTTACCTTAGAGAATTGACTATGTATTTCGATCATAATTACTTAGGTGTAATCTGCTTTATTCATTGGAAATTATGATTTTTTTTTTGGATTATCAGCACCAGAAACTAAAAGCTGAGTAATACAAAATTTATTATTGGCCAAGCCTATTTTATTCTTACTATTTTTATTCATTTGTGGATGTATTTTCTTATTGCATCATACGTATTCATTTTTTTTTGTTGTTAAATTAAAAATTTCCTAATTAAAATTTCACATTTTTTTTTTTTAAACTTAATTTTTTTTACATTTATTTCATTACATTATGTATAGACAAATTTGAATTTACGTCTGAGTTTCCACAAAACTATAAATGAGTAATTTTATATATATTTATATGTATGTATATGGTAAATCTGGGTTCAATAAGAAATACAATAAAAAATATTATCGATTTAAAAAATGTAATCGCAATCATTATTACCATTAACTCAAAGAGATTGTGAAATTGAATCTACTTAAGTATGACAAAGATGTTTATATCCAATTATATGTAGTAATTTTTATTTACTATTATTAAATAGTACATCTACATACTAATTAACATTTTTTCAAATATAATTGGAGTAAAGATGGTATCCAAACCAAATTTTGTAGCCTCCGCAATCATATTAAATTAACCCATTTTCTAATCAAGTAACAAAGAAATAATATGGATTTGGTCACTAACGATAACCTCGAGAAATTGATTTTACGCCACACAGCTTTTAATATGCAATTGATTACTAAAAGCAACTATATAAGTTTCTAAAAATGTTTAGGTTTGTGTAATGTAATTATTATAGTAGATGCATATATGTGTATATACACCTAATTATATACTAATGTGGTGTGTGTATTTTATGTATAATGACGTACATTGCGGTGCTACTACCAAATAAAGTATATATAACAATAACAGAATATTATTTACATATGTAGAAATTATTTCTTTAACCAAATAGTAGCCAATACTGTAGTAAAACATGGAATTTGTAATTTACCTTTGTATATGTGGGTACATATATGATGAACACTATTTGTATTGTATATATCAGTATATACAGAGATATATACAAGTTCAGTCTTCCTGTATGTACTGTATATAGTACGTAAATGTGTTAGGGTTTTTATAAGAATGAATTTCACATATGTATATAATTAGATTGTAGGTAGATTTTTTTTAGATTATTTTAGATTTGTCCGTTTGAACATACACTGTTCATTGATTCATTGAAGTTGGCCGCTGAGCCTATAGGTAAACTAAATACACACATACATATATTGCTTATATATAAGTATGTATATATCATTGTATTTTGTAGAAGAATTCTCTGTTTTGCTTCCAGATTTAAAATACTTTACTATTTATTTGATTGTATACTAAAATATTCCACAACAAAGCCCATACTTTTTAAGAAATCATTAACAATTCCTCCAGCCAAAACTTACATGTAGGTATTAAGTGAATAAAGTAATAGCTTATGCCTTAGAGTTTATTATTATTTCTATATTTAATTGAAACATCTATTTATGGCTTGTGAAAAACTACAACAAATTTTCTTTCTGATTGGTGCTGCTGTGTTAGTAAATTTTACAAGAAAAAAATACATTGCAAATGAACAGAATGTTATTGAAGAAAATTATTTATAGAGAAAATTGAGTAGAAAATTTAATGAATTTTGTGGCAGAGTCGAAATTAGTGAACATTTCAAATAGAGTGCGGTGGATATTTACATAAATTCTGAAAACACACGGATTTTACTGATTCTCTATAAAATCAGTTTTTAGAATTACTCGGTGTTGTCATTCTCGATATAATTACCATTTTTGTGAATATTCCATCCAATATATCGTGATCGTGAATAATAATTAGCTTACTATTTTATTTAGTATTTTTTGTGTTGATTTCAATCATAGAATTATTGTCATAATTTTCCATTATGATCAACTATCACGAATTATAATTTTATAATGAAAATATAAAATAATTTATAGCTCATTTGACTTGACGTGTGTTGGTAAATTGCTTTTGCTAACAAAATTCGTTATGCATATGAAAAAGATTTGAGTAGAAAATTATTGGTGAATAAATCATATAAATTGGAATATAAAATATGCCTGGTTTTGTTGGTAAGTGGAGTTAGTCGAAAAATCAATTTTAAGACACTTCACATTTGATATTCATACCTACATAGAACCTTTAACGTAACTAGTTTTCAAGCATGTTTATTTATAAAAGCCATTCCAAAAATTTTTTCAAAATAAATAATTTTGTTTTTGTTTTATTTTATGTATAGGCCTTCAATTACGCAGTATAGGAGAACCGCAAAACAAAATGCCAGTTGAGCAGGGGGGCCCGGCGGGACTCGATTCAAATATGACGGGCTCTCGTTTTTCCGGTGTCCCCCTGCAAATCCCGAAACAATCAAATACACCACAAAAAGATAATGATTATGACATAGAGTATAATAAAATGGAATCATGGTTAGACGAAAATCCCACCTTTGCCCAGGAATATTTTATAAGGTAACCGCAATAAAATTATGAATTGCAAATACCAAACAAAAATTATTTGTTTTATTTATAGGAAAGCTACTCGACAAGTAGTTGATGCATGGTTAATAGCTCATGCCACACCAAGTAGCAGTAGCAGCAGCGGCGGTGGTGGTGGCACAAATGGGGATTTATCTTCATCCATACACAATTCAAATCAGACATGTTCATCTAAAGCTAGTTCCGGTGCAACAACGCCAGTACGTAAAATTTCAGCTCATGAATTTGAACGTGGCGGCTTACTTAAACCAATCGTAAACACTATAGATGGAACACCAACATTTTTGAGTGTTGCTTCCCAAAATGATCCGAATAGCAATCAAATAGTACAAACAATTACATCTTCAACACTTAATACTCCAAATTTAAATCGACCTTTAAGATTATCACGCAATGAATTAAAACAGTTGGATGAAAGAGAATTGATATTTGAATTGGTAAGGTATTGTCCTTATACTCATTTAATTTTTTTTAGTAACATGAACTTGTAATCTGGATCATCTTACTACATATCATATGCGCGCTGGAGCCCTTTTTTTTGACTCTATTGTGCTTTTTATAGGTGAAAGATATATGCAACGAGCTAGATGTTAAGTCACTGTGTCATAAAATATTACAAAATGTGTCAATACTTCTGAACGCAGATAGGGGTTCATTATTTTTAGTGCAAGGAAAAGTAGCTGGGGTTGATGAAACCAGCAGCAAAAAGTAAGTAAAATGGTTATATCTCAGTTAGTTTCCTGATATAATGATTTTTTTTACTGATGTTTAGATATTTAGTTTCAAAATTGTTTGATGTATGTTCCAAAAGTACAATTGAAGAAATGCAACAACAAGACGAAGTTCATGTAGCATGGGGTACTGGTATAGCAGGTTATGTTGCAGAGAGCGGAGAACCAGTTAACATACCTGATGCCTATGAAGATGCCCGCTTCAATCGCGATATTGATATGCAAACTGGTTATCGCACCAAATCTTTATTATGCATGCCTATAAAAGATGCATCAGGGGAAGTTGTTGGAGTGGCTCAAGTAATAAATAAATTAGGTGGTGAATCATGTTTCAATGAAAATGATAAAAAGGTAAATTTAGATTTACAAATCATTCTAGGATTTATATTGATAAAATATTAATATTTATATTTTCTATAGGTTTTCGCCTCTTATTTGCAATTCTGTGGTATCGGGCTTAGGAATGCGCAATTATATGAAAAATCTCAACTAGAAATCAAACGAAATCAGGTGTTATTAGATTTAGCCCGAATGATATTTGAAGAACAAAGTACGATTGAGCATATGGTTTTCAGGATATTAACACATATGCAAAGTCTAATACAATGTCAACGAGTTCAGGTAATGGAATTATTATTATCAACTTCCACCAGAAAATTTATCTTAACTTTTTTATTTTTAGATATTACTGCTACATGAAGCTACAAAGATTAGTTTTTTGCGGGTATTTGATTTCGAAGCGAATGACTTAAGCGAAGATGAAAGTACGTTACGAACGAGGTAGTAATAAACAGAATGTCTGTAAATTTTAACAAATTAAATAAATTTTAATAGATGATTTTTTGTTCAGTCCATTTGAGTCTAGATTTCCTATAAATATTGGAATTACTGGATATGTAGCAACAACAGGTGAGGTATGTAGAAATATTTAAGTATAAACAACGTTTTGTTTAATTAAATTGAATTTTTTTGATTTTATATTTTAGACAGTTAACATTCATAATGCCTATGCAGACAGTAGATTTGATCCAAGTGTTGATGAAGGGCAAAATTTCACGCATAAATCTATTTTATGTATGGCCATAAAGAATTCATCAGGTCAAATAATTGGTGTGATACAGTTAATAAATAAATTTGAGGATTTGGTAAGATCACAAAATATACAATCAGTTTATGTTCATAAAACCGCTGAAATTTTATAGGTGTTTACAAAAAACGATGAAAATTTTGTCGAAGCATTTTCAATTTTTTGTGGTATGGGTATTCATAATACACATATGTATGAAAAAGCCATAATTGCTATGGCAAAGCAGAGCGTTACTTTAGAAGTTTTGAGTTATCACGCTTCAGCTTCTATGGATGATGCGATAAAATTAGGGGTATGTGCAATATTTAATACATATTTAATAAATTTATCACATTTCTCGAGATTCATTTTAGACATTAAAAGTTCCATCTTCAGCATATTTTATGCTTCACGACTTTAGATTTGATGATATTCAAATGGGTGATATAGATACACTTAAAGCGTGTTTACGAATGTTTTTGGACTTAGATCTGGTCGAAAGATTTCATATTGATTATGATGTCTTGTGTCGATGGCTATTAAGTGTTAAGAAAAATTATAGAAATGTTACATATCATAATTGGCGACACGCCTTTAATGTAGCACAAATGATGTTTGCTATTTTAACTGTAAGTAAAAGCTACCTCCACAGATAAATTAAAGATTGACTATTCTCTAAATATTTGTTGTTATGATAGACTACACAATGGTGGAAAATATTCGGTGAAATTGAATGTTTGGCGTTGATTATCGCTTGTCTCTGTCATGATCTGGATCATCGGGGAACAAATAATTCATTTCAAATTAAGTAAGTTTATTACTTTATATTAAGATTATGGATATGCAATTAAGTAATTTTTTTATTTGAACAATAAGGGCGTCATCACCGTTAGCTCAATTATATTCAACTTCTACGATGGAACATCATCATTTCGATCAGTGCTTGATGATTTTGAATAGTCCTGGGAATCAAATTTTATCAAACCTATCATCAGACGACTATAGCAAGATTATTCATGTGCTGGAAGATGCAATCCTATCAACCGATTTAGCTGTATATTTTAGGTAATTCAAATTAGCTTATGGGTATATATTTACTTATATTCTATTTGACATATATAATATATTAAATGTTAGAAAACGTGGACCGTTTCTAAGTGCCGTGAAACCAAATCATATTAATAATTGGTTACCAGATGAGCCTCGTTCATTATTACGGGCAATGAGCATGACTGTGTGTGATTTATCAGCGATTACAAAGCCCTGGGAAATAGAAAAACGTGTTGCTGATTTAGTCAGTTCTGAATTCTTTGAGCAAGGCGATATGGAAAGACAAGAACTCAATTTAACCCCAATAGATTTAATGAATAGAGAAAAGGAAGATCAGTTACCAATGATGCAAGTTGAATTTATTGACACAATTTGTTTACCAATCTATGAGGTGGAGTACAACAAAAATGAAATTTAAATTACTTTATATTTATAAATATAAAATATTAACAATTTTTAATTGCATTATAGGCATTTGCAGTATTATCCGATAAACTGGAACCATTGGTCGAAGGAGTGCGCAAAAATAAAACGCATTGGCTTGATATGGCCCAAGCAATTAAAAAACATAATTTTAAATTAAACCATAAGAGTCATTCGACGAGTTCAATTAGTCCGAGTCATAATACGGCCATGCATGAGAACAGTCCTCGCAATATTATTTCTTACAAAACCAATAACGGAATTACAAATCAGCAAAGAAGAAATTTAAGAAAAATGTGTTATAATACTAGTAGCAATAATTTAAATAGTAATAATAATGATAATATAATTCATAATTACAAAAGCAGATTATCAGATTCAAATTTATCAAATCAATCAACTATTAGTTCTAATCATAATAAGATAAGCACATCAACAACAATTGCATCAAATGGTTGCACCAAACTTCAACAGTCACAGTTAAAAAACTCGCAACCAAATAATAGTAAGATTCTAGGTACCAGTCATTCAAAGATTGTTGGTAAACTAAATCATGTAGATACTAAGTCACTAACACAAAATAGTAATACCGTTAGACAAAACGCAGGTTTAAAGTCTAAAAATGTATAGTTTAATTAATTAAATGAAAAATTGAAATATTTCTTTTTTTTTACTAATATTATATTTTATTTTAGCGCTAAGTCAATCAATCTTATAAAATTTATATTAAATTATTGCAAATTTTTATAAAATAAATTTTAATTAAATTTACTCGTGGATCAATCATTCTCCTTTAAAAACAAATTTAATAAGCATATAGCATAAAGTTAATTCGAAAATTTTAATATTTGTAAAATATATGCAATGTTACAATAAATTGTACGTGTTTGTGAAACTATTACAAACCCGAAATGGAAACGAGGGTTGTAGTTTTTCAAAAATAATCCGGAATGCAACAATATTGTGAGATATGAGCACCCCGCAAAAGTACCTGTCGTATATTTTCATAGTAAAAATAGTTTACTTATTTTTTGTATAATAAAAATAGAATTTGTTGGATTTAAAGATAAACATTTTATTAATTAATTAATTAGTGATTAACCTATATAATATACTAAATATTTTAATATATTTTAAAATGATTGTTTTACGGAATGTTGAGTAAGCAGCCGTTCCAATCATCTAGTCGCGTCTTATGATAAGTTGTAGGAATTGTGGTGGTATTAAGTAAGACCTATCCACCACTGTTAATCAATTTGGAATTCTGGCTGATCTTTGTAAGATATCGGATGATGGTTATGGAGGTATACCGCCTACCTGACATAGGTGAAGATGTCTACCGCTTGCCTAAAAAAGTCGCAAACAATAATGTAACCGCTTAACAATAAATATTTAACGAGGCATTTTAAATTTTAATATTCACGGTCTGATAATGTGGTAAATATTCATGGCAACCACCTATCTAATAATATGATATATGTTGATGTTCACCGAATGCCTGATAATTATGGTAAACGTTGATATCCGCAGCACCTACTTGAGATAAATGTTTAATGACCACCGCCTGATTGGGTAAAAATGTATTTCCCCCGTTTGTCTATAATTTAAAAACAGAAATACAAAATTTAACTACACAATAATTATAAACAAAAAACTAATTAATATACGGCCATGTTTAAAACAAAAACAGTACATAACCCAAATACGCAATATTATAAAAACATTACTGAAATGTAAAATAATAAGTTAACTTGTGAAATGAAAAATATCGCAATTAAAAATGTATATATGTAAAATAAAAATGATATATTTAAAACAAGTAGTATGCTTATTTACCAATATTTAAAGCTAACTGTTGGAAAACCGGGTTGAGAAGTTTTCTAACACTACTTTGTATGCAAATTACAGTACGACTTTTATTTGCAATAGGTTTTGAGTTGGTATTACTACATACTACCATACTTACACATATAACTCCATAATAATAATTTCGACTTAACTACTATACTATAACATGTCAATCCATCAAAGGTGTAATATAAGCTTAGCCAGACTTCGATTTAATGGGTGGGTTCGAAATGTGAATTTTAAATAAATAACAAAAAATTCTAACATTTTAATGTACAAATAAATATAATAAATTAGAGTAGAAAATATAAACAAAACCATTTTTTTCAAAATGCGCAATAAACCGCATCGGATGCATTTACCGATGTGTCCGGGCTAAATGTGCATTTGAAAGAAAATGGAGACTTCGAATTGTCCCCGCATTTTGATGCATTTTACTGTAAACAGCGCCAAATTAGTCTAAAGAGGAATTACCAAATACTAATTTTTGTTTCGTGTGGATTAAGAATATAAAATGTAAAAAATTAGTTACAAAATATTATATATTTTTAATTAAAACAAATGATTGCTGGTTTGATAACATATGAATTCATTCATTATCAAGATAATTAGATTAGATAGATTCGAAACCGGTATTACGAAACTAGATATGTGTCAGTAGTATAAACGTGTTCATTTCTGGTATTGGTTTTTGTATCTCTACTTTAATAAGACGTTTTAGGTTTATTTAATTATAAAATAATTTTAAGTGTTCGATGTGAGTCTATATCTATGTAGAGATGATACATTGCAATTTAACAGATATTCATTAGAGGAATTAGTCCTATGGTATCGAGTACTTCATGTCGAATACAATTTCAATTAATAATGGCACAATATAAACAACAATATATTTTCCGTTTTTATTTTCAAAATAAAGCTTATACAAAATTTACATAATAATAATAATCACCCATTATTTATTTACGCTTAAATTGTACGTTCTCGTGCGGTTCCCAGTAGGACAGTAACCAAAATAATTGGTTATTACCATCGCGCTGGAACCGTTAATTTTTATTAGCGTTTATTTTTTAATCTGTACAACATAACATAATACGCACTAATACGAAATATTAAAAATGTTATAAATAATGCTGATAATGGATAAAGAAATGTTTCTGTTTCAATATTTAAGTCTTTTAAAAATTTCTTTGGGATTACATATTTGCAAAATATTTGCTCTTCGCTGCATACCATTCGAGGTCTTTCATATCCAAAAATTGCTTTCGCTGCACCTTCCAGTGAATATTTGAAGAACGATAAATGAAATAACCATTTTGCATAAACGGGTGCATCGTTTGCTTGGATAAAAAATCCGGAGAAAATGAGAAATGGACTAATGAAAAACGATCCAAATATCGCACAATGCTAAAAAATAAAATAAATAAATATTTAATTATGTGTCCATTCTTCGCAAGGGCAAATAAATAAAATAATCACCTTTAAATTAAACAACGACCCGCATAATAATCCTAAGCTCTGAGATACCAACGTTAGCATTAAACAAATTACAAAAAATAGTCCGAATCTTTTAAATTCTAAGGGTTGATTTGTTAAGAAATACGTAATTAAAATATACAGTAGCGTGCATGTTAATTGAATTGGTATATCGGCAAATGTCATGGCGGCATAATATGCTTTTAATGAGTACCATCGATTAAAATGTTCTCGTATTATTATAGGCAATTCCAGAGGTACTGAAAATAAATTTAATATTTAATTAATAGTAGTTGGCAAAAATTCGATTGTGCCCAACTAATTGTACTTACTTGCCATTATCATCCCACTAAATGCCGTAAACATTAAAAACATAATCGAAAAAAATATATATCTATAAATATTAAATATATTATGCGCTTCATTCCCAATTTGGAAATACATAATCCCGATAAATAGTGCAACACAGAAATGAATTAAAATCCGTGATATGCATAGTGAACGATCACGTCGTAAAATTAAAAAGGTTCGCTCCAGTAATAACAAAAATTGTTGTAAGAACGTTGCAGAGTATTGTTTCTGTTTACATAAACTTGATGTAAGCGTATGATTGTGTTTGGTTATATTTTCATTTGGTACTGTTGCTGAATTAAATGATGGCTGCAATATTGGCGCATGTACCGGTGTCATTATTCCGGATAACATCATTTTTTCTAAATCAAATGTTATGCTTTTAGTTTTTGTATAGTAATGATTTAATTTTTTTTAAATTAATATTTACCAATTTTGTTGATGGCTTCAATTTGGGAAGTGTCTGGAATTTCCCGAGATTTTCGATATCCTAAATTCTTTCCATCGTCAATTTTTTCATTTAAACGTTCATTTTGCTCGCCATAATCGCCCGTTGAAATTTCTAAGACTGAAAATAGAATCCTCATTTGAGTATGAGAGTAAACAAAAAATTAAATAACAAAACTCACGGTAATCCGATGGGTTATAAAACATCGGACATGTTAAATCCAATTCATCTAAAAATCGAATTAAATTTTTCGTTGTTCCCGAATATATGCATTGTCCTTTCGCAATCGTATATAAATGATCAAACATTTCACATACAAGACCCGACGGTTGATGTATGGTGCAAATAATTGTACGACCCTCTAAAGCTAATTTTTTTAATAACGACATACATTGTGTTGAAGTCGAACTATCTAATCCACTAGTTGGTTCGTCGAATATCATCACAGGTGGGTTATTGACTAATTCTAATGCAACAGAGAGACGTTTTCGTTGCCCTCCAGATAATTCACCAGTTTTTGTTGAACGAGAAGCGGTGAGGCCCATTGCTTCTAGTATTGAATCTACCTAAAATCAAGATTAAATAATTATATTATTGTATTAGTAATATCGTGTCAGTTTTAATAACATTTTGAACATAAATGTTGAAGGTTTAATTTATCGCTTTACCGAATTATACTCCAAATACAATTTAATCCATTCAAACTAGGTACTTTTGCACGAATGAAAATAATTTAAAAAGGATTAATAAAAAAAAACTGGAATATTCTCTTGGGAGATTGTTCGAGTCAATTTCTTTTTATTATGAGAATGTTAAAGGTATTTATCATATTCATAATGCACACAATGAATTAAAAGTTCTAAATAAAAATGCTCATTACTTATTACTTGAGATACTTACACGTGATCTTTTTTCTTTATGACTTAAATGGTCTCCTATTTTCAAATTTGCCGAAAAACTCATGGCCTCTAAAACTGTTAATAGAGGATGTAGATGTTGATCTTGCATAATATATGCCACTCTTGTTCTAAATTCTTCATCGTCTCGCGGGCATCCGTTTATTTGTATTTTACCAGTTACATCATTGGTACTACATAAAATAAAACGGACATTTCATAAAACGGAACAATCATTTGCGGTATAATAATACTCACGTGTATCCAGATAAAATATCGACCAACGTACTTTTGCCAGCTCCAGATGGACCCATAATTGCGGTTAGCTCGCCCGATTTGAATTCGCCAGTCAAATTATTTAAAATTACTTTTCTTCCTAGAACACATACAATTTATTATAATTTCAAATACTCTACGTAATATATTAACTCACGCAAAGCTCAAAAAAAAACTAACCTCGATGAAAAAATTCTTTAACCGAATATGATAAATCACAGAATCCGATATCGATTGCCTCCGTAACCGGTGTATTAGACAGAATGGCATAATTTAAACTACTTCCGGGAACTGTTGCGGTGGCTTTTAATGGTTGCAATTGAAGGGCCTGTATTCGGTTTTTCTTTATGCCATCGTTACATGCACCGAACATGTCATTTTCCATTTTATTTTTATATCGTCTCCAATTTTATTTGTTTTTTTATAAAGTTTCGACCAGTAGTTCGTCCAGTCATGAAAATACCACTACACGTAAAGCTCTCTGCAATTGAATAAAAATAGCAATTTAATATTTTTGATGAAAAGACAAGCAAAAGGACATCATATACAAATGATATCCTGTATACACCTAAAGTTATTTAATATTTCTGCATAGGGTTTTGCGAAATTTCTCTTTTTTATAATCAATTTAACGTAATTCCAATCAAACATAACAAATTACAAAAATAAAAAGGGGCAACGAATAAATTTCACGTTTACCGATTTATAAAAAAACATGTTTTGCGAGATTACCATGATTTTCTTATGTCGTATAGTTGCAGTTTTGTTTTTCTAATTACAAATCGACAAAAATATCAATATTTAGAAAAGTTAAGAAAAAATTATAAAACGATATATTCAAGACTTAACTGTACGTAAAACAGCCGTCTCAGCCGTATGATTCGAAAGTACGGCGCAAAGTTGTTTGAAAAATAATATGAAAATAATCAAACCGACCAGAAATACTGGATTTTGGACCAAACTACTATGCAAAATTAACAAATAACGTTCTTGTAATAAAATTGTTGGCCAGCCATCGGAAGTCCGAGCAACTAACAGCCACTTTTTATGAGCTACATTGAAATTTTCTAATGATAATAACAATAAATTTATATTGAAGGGGCCAACCCACCACATATACCAGATATTATAAGCATATGATAAGTGCGAATTGAAGAAGGAACCACACACAGCTAAAACTGAAATAAATTTGAAATTAAATGGAGCAAAGCGTTTGCCAGAGTCGGCCAAATAGTTGTAGAGAATTGAAAGCATCAAACACTAAGTGTGAGATATTATTTAAACAAATTTGTTGCCATTAATTTTCAATAAATTAAGCGGGAATTACACTAAAGTATATACTTTAAAGTATATGAACTTTGAATTTAAAATTGTTTGCTTTTTGTTTTATCAAACTGAATTTTTTTGATATTTCCAAGTCTTCCACAAGTTTTTTAAATATTTCTGGCTACATCAGTACAAATAATTTGAGTGTGTTAATGTGAAAGATAACTTATCGTTAATATTGGCTTCACTAAAAAATTAGATCAATAATATTAAATCAAAAGTTATTTTTTCAATCGTTACGCTTTTGTGGTGTATCTTTATTTTAAAGCACAGTATGTTCTCAATTTTTTTGAACCTTAATTATAATCTTAATAAAAATTTCATTGTAATATTCAGAATACACACTTATAGGTAAGTGTCGTTTAGAATCAAAAACGATATATTCCAATTATCGCGTTTCAAAAGAGATAAATGGAAAAAAACTTTTATTAAAAATCTGGTTTAAGTTTCAAATATAATATGTGCGGTAGTATTTATTCAGATTATATTTACAATTACATATGTACATACATTTTTAGCTGTGAACGTCAATTAGATCAAGGTTTCCATAATTATGTAATATGAAAATAACTGAAAAATATGTAGGTATAGTTTGAAAACTCATACTTTATTACAATTCTGTTTGACATAAACTAATTATGTATTAATTAAATATTGTACACTGCAGAGCCATATAACAACAATGTTTCATTCGTTTTAGGAAATTATTGTGTATTTGACTGATAGAGTATTTTATTACCTTATCATGTTACATTTATTCGAGGTTTTTATTGATAAATATACATTGTACTAATCAAAGACCATTAAAATTATATTTGCGCTCTTGATAGGAACAATAGTATAAAGCCATATCTTATTTCTTAAAATATATCAGCACTTCAAATTGTACTATACTCTATATAGTGTTTTACAATTTGTATAACATACCAAAAATTATAAGTGCCAGGTGTTATTTTTAATTTTTTATAAATACCAACACATACATTAATTAGAGACTGTCCGGCTAGTGAATTTCTGGTCCCTTGAAAGCTGAACAGTATCCCTATTTTGTACACGGCCACAGGACGGTTCAATTGGCAATCTGCACACTGCATAGATCCATGGTAGTCTGTACTGACATGAACGATTGGTCGGCCATTCCAACCGAGAGTCATATATGTTTGGTACCTAACGATTGCAATTAAGTGGTATATGCATTTCGTATGGATAATTACTTATTTAAGAGTTTAATTCTAAACCAAAATCCGTTACTTCTGGCGTAACACCAACGATTTAGTGGAGCTTTGTTCAAATTTTGTTGTAAGTTTAAATGACCGATTATAGAGTACCTATTGTTGGGCAAATTAATTAACTGAGTCTGATTGCACTATCAGTTATAACGTCAAACTTTTGTTTAGAAATTAGAGACGTATAGAATTTAAACTCAATAAAACAAGGGCATTTTGAAAAAATGTTATCAAATAACACTTGAACAATTTATTGACGCGATAATAAATTATGTTCTGTAGAAATCATTGCCATTCAAATTCCAACAGCCCTTCCATCAAAATCCGTTTGTAGTTTCTATTAGAACATTAAACGCAAACACATATATTATTAATTAAAGATCGTTCGATAAATAATTAAATTTTAGATGAATAATTATTTATTAATCCATTAATTTCTTTTTTCTAATTTAAAAATCGTTTTATGTTACATATATTGTAACTTGATAGACTCCACTGTATTTTTGTATGCATATTGCATATACATATTATGTACATAGATACGTACAATTTAAAAATTGACATTTTATAAAACATGCACTCTTAAGTAAATAATTCTGATGTACTTAAATTTATACTCGTTCATTAATTATTGGAGTAATTTTAATTTAATCTCACTATATTATCTTACATAAAATTAAGAACATATGAATACATAATATATGTATATGTGTACGTGTATATATATATATATATACCTATATATATATATATATATATATATATATATATATATATATATATATATATATATATATATATATATATATATATATATATATATATATATATATATATATAATAAAAGATCTATTGTTGGAATATATCACACACTATTCAATTAAATGAATATTCTTAAAATATTTTCTTTAAAATTAAAAAGATCAGACCACTTATTTATTATAATAATATATACAAATATGTTTAAGTTAATATATAAAAAAAAAATATTATGTACAAATTACATTTGAGTTTCAATCACAATTATATTATATAGGTATAAAACAACTTAAATTGTAATTCACGATATAAATTATTATTTGTATAATTTAGCTGCTACATATACTCAAATACATATTATCACTAGTAAAGGTGATAACTAACTAATTTGATATTATAGCAATCAAATTTAATATTTGGTATCGAAAAATGTCCTCTATTACCCCATTTGCTGAAGATTATATTGAAAATGTTTAATCTTATATATGCGTTATCGCAGTTACCGAATTTCAGAGTAGAATTGAACTGGAATTGATATTGATAAATTTTCGCTACTTTTCGTTAATACTACACCAAAAATATTAAAAAATAATAGTTGTATTTGTTCAAATAAAATATTACAAACAATATTTTATATATGTATATATACATATATATATATATATATATATATATATATATATATATATATATATATATATATATATATATATATATATATATATATATATATATATATATATATATATATATATATATATATATATATATATATATATATATATATATATATATATATATATATATATATATATATATATATATATATATATATATATATATATATATATATATATATATATATATATATATATATTATTTATATTGTATACATATAACTAACTATGCATACATGCATGCATACTCTACAAATAAATAATAAAAACTAAAATACAGTATGCAATCGATCAACAGTTTTTTTTTAATTTAAAATTTCATGATCAGTTTGTGATTATGAAATTAAGGCAAACTAAGTATGTGTACTGTATAGTAAATTTTACTTTCACACTGAATAGCAATTTATTTATTCCTATCGTTGTAGTGAATTTGAATCATTCATAAACTTGATCAGCAAACCTATTACCACGCATAACAATAATAGCTATGGGGTTATGTTTTCTGTGCTATTATTTACCCTTCGATATATATAATGCACACATACATACTCGTATTAAATTCAAGTTAAACATAGTAGTAGATATGTATATGTATATGTATGTACTTATGTGAATTTAAGAAAGCATTTATCCAAATATAAGAGTATTCAATTTATTATGTAGTATCTAAACTAGAATATAAGTATAACTACTATCTAAACTAGAATCCAAATTTGTTTGTCAGTTCAATAAGCGTGAACATGATCAGTAAAATAACATTTAATAGTAGGTATAATAAAGTTAGTTAGTTGATTTAACTTTCGATTTTTACACTAAGTTAAAACGAAATATTTATTACACTCGTACTAATCCTATTTATAAGATATTTTTAAATATCTTAGCGGAAGCCACATCAGAAGCTACAGCTTGTATAATTGAAGGTGAGTATATTCCAGAACTTTATCCAAAAATCATTTTAGAATGTCATGTAGACCACCGAACACGTCTAATTTCACCAAAATTAGTTTTGAAAAAATAGCTTTATATTCCATTGGGATATGCAGTTTTAAAATATACTGTTCCATACCGCATACTGTTTTGTACTTTATACTTTATCTTTATGAAGCTATAGTATATAGAATTACACTATTGTGAAATGTTGTGAAACCAATTTTAAGCCGATACGTATATATGAAAACAAATACTCTCGTTTATTTTGTACATTATCCCGCTTTGAAATATCTTAAATTCGATACGAGATTCAAATACATTTTAAGAAACGAATCACATAATTTATTATCAATTCAATTAGTGGCCTTGAATTTTGACTAACATTCTGGTTTTTGTCTTTGTAATATTTTTATTTTTATGACTAATTCAAAATATTATATTTTTTAAAGTTAGCCTCACTCCGTATACTGGTCAAGTCAATATTTCCTGTTTATGTCTTTTTTTTTTACTAAGACTCCAGATTTTTGAATATTGCAGAATATTCATGATAAAGATATTGCTAACTAAAATTCTTTTAATCAATTTCCTATTTTTTAATCTTTCGGAAGCATTAAAACACTGGATTCACTATTATAACATTGTTCATGACTCAACATCACAGTAATATAGATTGTTGTAATAATAATTATAGGGATAACAGCAGTGGTGCGTTTAAGCATAGGCAACTGCTTGTGGCTTCGCTCTTTTGGGGGCCTCGCTAAATTGAATTTATTGAACATTTCTTCTTCCATTTCTTGTTTGGTTTTATATTCATTGGGCCTCGCAGGGAAGATATCTAATATTAACAATAGAATATTTATTTATTTATTTAATTAATTAAATGGTGGAAGTTGTGACCAACTTTTTTCATTAGAATGCAATACATTTATTTTACATAGAGCGAACAGCCAAGTATGATGTTAATATACTGAGAGATATGATCATATTTTCTTAGTCCAAAGATGTATCTTATGCATGAATTGAATAATATCTGCAAGTAATTGAAATAATGCTTCTGAAGGTCGAATATAACAATGTCTCTATACAGAAGTAGTAGTCCATAATATGCTTAACAGTTTTAGAAGGGAGGTTATTATTTTGCTATCGCTTTCAATATGATCGCTACAGCATAAAGTTTTATCGAAATGTACACACCCAGGTTATCCACAGTATTAGAAAACCTAATCTCTGTACCGCTCACAACAATATTGGGAGCATTATCAGTGATGCAATCTGATGAAGCCATCAATATACATTGGGTTTTGTTGCTGTTAAGGTCCAATCTATTATTTGTTGATCGTTGAACAATGCTATCAATATCTTGGTTTACCATCTGAATGCAATTCGGTATGTCGTTGACACCGCAAAATGTATATATTTGCAGATCGTCAGCGAACAAGTAATAATTACATTTCCCTATTCCACTAATTATATCATTGATGTTTAAACAGGCAGAGAAAATAAAAAATAATCGTTCAGCTTATTTATTAGCAATTTATGATCAATCTTATCAAATGCCTTGCTAAATTCCAAGAGCACCAATGCACATGCCCGTTTGTCATCAACAGCCCTGCGAATATCATCGCTAATATTTAGTAGATCAGTTATAGAACTATGATTAGATCTGTAGGTCGATTGAACATTGGATAGCATTTTATGTAATTTTAAGTGATGCAAAATTTGAGTTTGAAGTATTTTCTCTGGAACTTTGGAAAGAACCGGTAGCAAACTAATAGGCCGAAAGTCAAATACACAAGAGCTGGCTTGCGTTTTAGGAATCGGTATAACTTTATATTGCTTCCATTCATAAGGGAAACTATAGAGAAAGGATGCTATTAAACACATGTATTATAAAATAATCTATATATATATTTTTATAGCATTTTGATAAATGTTAATGGCAGTTCATCAACACCAGAACAATAAGATTAGATTGATCTAAAGGCTTCAGTCAAGTCGGAAATACCAATATTACGGAAACTAAAACCATTATCAGTTGCCCCTCTCAACTCAAAATCGTCTATGTTAGCAGATTGTTGATTACAAAAATAATTATTCCGGTCGTCTGCTAAGAAATCGATGTTATTTAAGGTAAGGAAGGATCGAATGTTTTAGAACGTTAGGTAGGATCGAGACGTTTAGCAAAATACTGAGTTTTATTTCTAATTGATTTACATTCCAGATAAAGATCTTCATTTATAGTACGCTTCCAACGATTCAAAATAAAATTACGTAATTTAATCAAATATAAAATGGGATTGTTTAACCAGGGTACGGGTTAGTAGATTTTAAAAAGAAATGATTTAATAGGAACAAATTTATCAAACAGATGGCACAACCATTTAGTAAAAAGGCACACTGAAAAACAATAGCCAAAACGGCATACAGAAACGTTTCCAGACACCAAATTATAGCCGAATTTTTCAAACGCTCACATAGTAAAACAGATAAAAAATTACCTGTGTCAGTATGCTAGAAAATTGTTCGTGTTTTTAGGAATATTTTTTATTTATATATTATTCATGAACAAAATAAAAAAATTAAAAATTTTCTATACCAGATTTTAATCGACTTTTCAAGCCCATCGCGCAGTAAAACACACGACAAATTGACTTGCATAACAGCTAGATACTGCACAGTACAATATTTATTTGATATCGGTGGTTTTATGTTTTTAGATATTTTTTCTTTGATACGTGGACACTAAATTAATGCAGTGGGTGCCCTATATGAAATACGAAAATATTTAATAATTATTGGTCCACAGATATTTGTTTTATATTGTAAAATATGCTGTAATTTTCTTTTGACGTTGGGACAGTGACAAGTAATATTTGATTAAATATGTAGGTTTTCCGCAAAATATTTGTACCTTGCAAAATTAAAAGGGTCTCGCATGGAATGTTATTTATGGTCTCACGCATGCAAAAACCACCACTAGCTAATGAGCCAAACACCGTCATTTCCGCATTTTACATATGTAATTTGATTTGGTTAAGAAATTGGTTTAATTTATCTTTTTTATTAATATTTATATTGTGTTACATTTGATTGTGTTTGAAGTACAAATAAAAAAAATTAAAAAAACACATCAATTCTGTTACACCTTGCTATTGTTACTTGAAATTTATCTTTAGTAAGAAAACTACATATATAGAAGAAATATCTCTACATTGGATGACATATCGGTATACTATGACATATGGGATATCGGAAACTCGCTGGATAACACCAGAGAGTAGAAGAAAAATAAAACCAACAAGACCGATCATGCAGTTAGTAAATCAAAAGAAGGTAAATTGGTATACTAGTCAATGAAATGGTTATTCCACCCTCTACGAACGTTGACCTAATGGATTCTATTTATTGCATTAATTAATCAACGAAATCAATAGCAGCAAAAACCTTTTTCGAGGAACCTGCAGAACCAACAGATTTTATGAGAGACCCAGGGGTCCCTTTAGAAGGAGAGATGTACAACAAACTACATAATTTTAGTTAAATACGTTTAGTTAAACCAACAAATAAATGCACCGTGTAAATACGAGATATAGAAAAAACTCAAAAAATTATGGTCAATGAAAATAGAAACGAAAAGCAATAACAAGCTGAACCAGAGATTTGCTTCTACGGACCAAGAGGAATTAGCTAAAGAAACCGAGTGAATAAGGGTCAGGTCTAAAAAAAGAAGGCTAAACTATACGCTTACACCACCAACTACAAATACAAATAAAGCAGTAGAAAACCAAGAACAACTAAAAATTAGGAAGCAACCTGCTCCACCTCCAACAGATATTGAAGGGATTAAATCCTACGAAGACCCTTTTGACATATTAGCAACATGGTTTCCAAATGAAACTGCTACACGTTAATGACGGATATATATATATATATATATATATATATATATATATATATATATATATATATATATATATATATATATATATATATATATATATATATATATATATATATATATATATATTATATGAAGATAAACAAACAAGACCTATTAAAGTAACGGTCAAAAATCTGCATTATTATTGCAAGCCAGAAAGTGGTACGAACTACTTAAAACAAAGATGAAAATCATATGAACACAAAGCACTCTATCTTTCTTTGAATACTTATGTTATTATATGATCGTTGTACTTACTTTCTTACAGAAATTAGCAATATGTATAACAATGAGTTTGCAAATTATATAAAAATGATTCATGCAAATCTATGAGCGTTTATTGACGAGTTAGATTATTCATATTAAAGATTATTGATTAGAATATAGCGCATTAGGCACAATTCGTGATTTTGTATTAAATTATATCTATACTGAATCATTAGAGTATAGTAGTACCATACAATGTGGTTATGTTGTGATAAGAAAATCATCACACCAAGTTTGTTATTACTCATTTTTTAATTGACATATAATAATATTAGTGTTTGAATATCTTAGATTAAACCGATATAATAAAATAAGACCAGTAAATTCTTGGCTGATTAATTAAATTAATTAACTGCGAGTTAGTGTTACGTAAATTTTTTAATTGGATATGCATGTGCACGATTTCGAAGAAGGTATCTATTCAGATTCAAATTAACGATTTTACTCAGTAATTAAAACCATCAACTTATTAGGTTGCCGTCAAAAGTTCAGTGGGCTGTAGCATCTTATGGCAAAATTGAATACCTAATTGACCATAAATTAGCCGTATAATTAGCCCATCACCTTTTCGAACACAACCTATGAATAGAGATAATTATATCAATCAATTCAGTACCGCTTCTATGTTTCCAACTTCCCTACAACAATTGTGATTGCTTTACTGTCATTTTATATATATATTCTAATATGTATATAGGCTGACCAGGTATTTTCAAATGCATGAGTATGTTTTACAAAATTGAAAAACTTGAAGACGTTCCAATAAAGCAACAAACAAGTTTTGCAGTTTATACAGTCCATATATATAGGCAATTTTTCCATTCGTTAGAAATTCAGTCTCTAATTTTGAGCCAAATTTACCTGATCTTGGATCCTATAAGTCAATCAAAAATTCGTAATTTCTTTTGAACTTTAACACGGTGTTTTATCAATAAAAAATCGATTTGTTAAATTTTATCATTTTAAAATGTAAATATAATTTTTAAATATTAATTATGTAGTGGATCGACTTATAAACTAAATAACCGCAAATCGTAAGCATATGCTAGAATAATAAAATGTGGGCTAGATTCGGATAACTCATCTTTATACAATTTTTTTTTTTTTCCTTAATCTCCAATTTAGGAGCATAGGGCGTCTACTAGGCTTTTTCATCTTACTCTGTTGGGGGCTACAGCTTTTATTTCCTCCCATGATTTACCGAGTTGTTTCGCTTCAGCTAGCATCGTTCTCCTCCATGTCATGGCTGGTCTTCCGATTTTTCTTTTCCCTTGCGGGTTCCAGTCCAATGACATCCTCGTTATATCACTTGGTGATTTCCGCAGTGTGTGGCCAATCCATCTCCACTTTCGTCTCTTAATTTCTGTCGCAATGTCTGACTGGTTTGTTTTTCTATGCAGGTCGATATTACTTATCACGTTAGGCCAGAAGCATTTCAGTAGTCGTCGAAGGCATTTGTTTACGAATACTTGTAGCTTCTTTCTGATTTTTTCTGTGTGTTTCCATGTTTCACACCCATACAGTAGTACCGATTTCACACACGAGTCGAACATTCGTATCTTGGTCTAATTTCACCGAGCAAATAGCGCAGTGGTTAAAGCTGCGACGTTTGGATCGGGAGGTACCGGGTTCGAATCCCAACAGAGGCGGGATGCAAAAGGGATTTTTCATCTCCCGATTACGATCGGTAATTAAATTGAAAACATCTATGACCCTCTGTTGGAATGTAGAACTCATGGGCCGACCCATCTTTCATGTCACTGTACAGGGTGACATGGAGCTATGCAATGCGCAGATGGTAAACTGTACTTGTGTGAATGGGATGAATGAATGGTTTGAATGAATGTTGTGTGAATGTAAGGTAAGGCTATGGACCAAAAGAGTGTCTATGCAAATACCTTTTTAAAAAAAAAAAAAAAAAAAATCTTGGTCTTGCGTGATAGGACGGAGGTATTCCAGACTTTATGTAGCATGTTGAATACGAATTCGTTTACATCTTCGATTTGTATTTCATTGATGTGGATCGATGTGGTTATATTCGTGTTGAATCTCATTATCTTGGTTTTCCTGATGTTAATTTTGAGACCAACTTTGTTAGCTAAATCTGATAGCTGTTGTACTTTCTGCTGCATGTCTGAGTGTTTGCGTGTGAGCAGGCATATGTCGTCTGCATAGTCCAGATCATTGAGTCTACCTGTTAATCCCCATTGTATGCCGTTAGGGGATGTATCTTTATACAATACAATGATGAATTTAACGCTTATTTTAAGTTAAGATACATTTCTTATCTAGGCAATGTCCAAGATAAAATTAAAACCAACCCCAAACTATTTTGGAAATATTTTAGATTTAAACGAGAAATTGAGGGGTACCCGACAAATATGTCTTCTTCAACATAATACCAACAGCACTAACGCCAAGGAAATAGCTGATATGCTTGCGTCTTTTTTCCATTCTGTATACAATCCAATAGACAAAAAAGTGAGTACAGCATAAGGATTAAATAACAATACCAATATATTGAACTTTCCCCTTGTTATGACTAATGAAATAATTATATCTTTGGGAACGGATGTGAGCCGAATAACATACCATCATCAATGTTAAAAAAACATGCAAATATTTTGGTTTATCCATTACGAATTCTTATCAACCTGTCGTTAGTAACCAATGTATTTCCATAAATGAAAAATGTATAAAAAAACACCAATCTTTAAATCGGGTACAAGAGAATACATTGCATGTTACAGAGGGAATTCAACGACTTCATCCATTCCAAAATTATTTATCTCGGTGGTTTGATGATATTGATGTCATATATCCGTCAAGCAACAAGGATTAATACCAGGCAAATCAAGGAGGTTCTTATACCGA
Organism: Tipula unca; assembly: GCA_951394425.1. NCBI lineage: Eukaryota > Metazoa > Arthropoda > Insecta > Diptera > Tipulidae > Tipula > Tipula unca. The sequence goes on from OX596381.1 coordinate 219,940,464, forward strand.
TCCCGAATGATAGTTAACCTAGACCTGACAGTATGATACATTCTCCGGATATATCAAACTATAGAATGAACAATGCATAGTAGCGTTGCCATGATAAAATAATAATCATTGCCTACGTGATAAGATTACTCTTAATATGTAATTATTGGCTAAACTAATGATTAAGTTAAAGAAATTTCATCAATTTTACTCAGAACACCATACATGACTCTAACAATGAGAGCAAATGGATATTATAATAATATTTAGTAAGTACGAGTGTTAAAAGGCAAAGTTTGTATTAAAATCTGCTGTATAGTGTATATCCGTACTGCAACCAAAGAAGATATACTAATAGAAGCACTATTTGTATGAGTGAAATATACCCAAATAAAATAATTTCATATTATTTAAGTTTTGTTTTTGCAATTTTACGAGATACTATTACAATTTCGTCATGTCTCTTTCTTGCATTTACATTTTGAATAACACAGCAAAATAAAAAATAATAATGAGCCAATTGGTTGACGAAAAAAAATTTCATAAAAAATAACATTTTAATGAATTATATTGTATTGGTATTGGTGGCAAATAGATCACAACAATAGACCAACAAAACATTTCAAAACGCAATTTGAGTTATTTTCAGAAATGTTACAGTACAGCACTCATACATGTTATATTGACATGTACGATTTATATGCGAGTATATATTTATTTTGGGGTCTAAACTGTATATAAGCAAAATATCAACATAAGAAATTATAATAAATCGGATAAAGTTATCCCTACCTTCCTCGATTGTGTTTTAATTTTAAATAATGAAATGAAAAAAAACATTTTTTTCATTTTTTTATTGTTTTCAATCAACCTGTGAAAAGAAGAAAGGGATTTCGTTTGTTTCCATTATATTGATATTTTAGTTATATACAGTATAGGCATCAAAATCCCCTTATGATAACATGGAATATCGCTATGAAAATTGTATATTTCCATATAATGTATGAGTTCTGCACTGTAAAACTTCTGAAAATAAAATAGACTTGTGTTGTGAAAAGTTGTTGTTGCGTTGGTCTAAACAATTTGATATTTTCAAGTTTATTTCATCAATGAAAATCGTATTGTAAGAGAAGATCGATGAATGAGTATTTTGATTTTCACTTTTAGGAATATATTTACGCAAAACCGTCTATAGTTACTTCCGGCTTGTATCTATAGAAGTATAGACTGTTTCTCTAGTTTGGGGGTAAAATTAACACCATCTTTTGATTTTACGAAAATTGTTCTTCAAATACTTAACGTAATTTGTTGTTTAATTATTTTGCAAAATGATAAAAAATCAAGGTTGGATTCATTTGAAAGATAAATGTTTAATTGGGTCCACACGATTGTCAAAGCCGCCACTCCTCTTTTGAGAAGCAGTCTTGCTGACAAGTTTGGAAAAGAACCTCATTAAAAGAAAAAAGAAAATTTATTTGATTTATGCTCAATTGAATTTATTTTTTAGTTTTCTTGTTTGTTTGAGAAAATTGGCCTTTTAAAAGAGACCATTTAGCATTTTTTCTTATTTATACAGGTTTCAGTTGCACAAAACAAACACCTGCTTTGATCGTCTATTTTACTTTTCCAACCAACAAAATAGCCCAACAAAAAGCAATATTATAGAATATAAAATTAAATTTTTGGTTTTTCGTCTGAAACAAGACGATTCATTAATAATATTAGGGGATTATATCGTCTCAATTTCCGTTGTAATGAAATTTTTATAAATATTTTTGGTCTGTACATATAAAAAATAAATAAAATTAGAAAACAGAAAATGTTCCTATTGTTGTTTTCGATCAATGCCAGATTTTGCTACATATATAAAAAATATATCGTCGGCGAAGAATATGCGTGTCAAGTACAAAACATATATCTATGTGAATCAAAAAATAATATAGCAGACGGACGATACGGATGATTTTTTTTAGAAAAAAAAATTACGATCATATAATTTTTTGTGTAATTATTTATTTGGAACAATACATGCATAATCCTTTATAAAAAAAAGTTCATTAATATATGTGTAGCATATTGCAAAACCAACACAAATGTATTGTCATATTTGAAACCAAATATCTATACAGGTGTTAGTTTTTCATTCCTTTAGAATTCTCAATAGTTTATATACATTTCTGCTTTTTTAACTTTTTTAAAAATTTACATGTTTAAATTTTTGTAATTTTCGTCTACTATTCACTAATCATATCATCTAATAATTGAAAGCCAGAATATTTTACATATATTGTACTCTTGGATCTTATAGTGTGGATTTGTATTAAATTATTTGATAATCAAGATCATGTCCGTTTTCTATTCAAATTAGGGGTGGCATCCACCACCCTTCGATGGCCCTTCCTGATATTCTAATTAATTTCAATAGTTCTTAATCTGCTGCAAATAGCCATAAGCAATGTTGTAAATATTTTGAAGCAGTGAATGTCTTGTTAATCAGTACATAATTAATCACATATTTCCAGTTACCTATTAGTGATATAGATAGACAATATGCTACACATATATTAATGAACTTTATTTTATAAAAGGATTATGCATGTATTGGTCAAAATAAATAATTACAAAAAAATTATATGATCGTAATTTTTTTTTCTAAAAAAAATCATCCGTATCGTCCGTCTGCTATATTATTTTTTGATTCACACTAATAAATGTTTTCTACGTGACACGCATTTCTTCGCCGACGATATATTTTTTATTGATATAGCAAAATCTTGCATTGATCGAAAACAACAATAGGAACATATTCTGTGTTCTAATTTTATTTATTTTTTATTTGTACAGACCAAAAATATTTATAAAAATTTCATTATGTACAATAGAAATTAAGACGATATAATACCCTAATATTTTTAATGAATCGTCTTGTTTCAGACGAAAAACCAAACATTTAGTTTTTTATTCTATAATTTTGGTTTTTGTTAGGCTATTTTGTTGGATAAATTTTCTTTTTTCTTTTAATGAGGTTCTTTTCCAAACTTGTCAGCAAGACTGCTTCTCAAAAGAGGAGTGGCGGCTTTGACAATCGTGTGGACCCAATTAAACATTTATCTTTCAAATGAATCCAACCTTGATTTTTTATCATTTTGCAAAATAATTAAACAACAAATTACGTTAAGTATTTGAAGAACAATTTTCGTAAAATCAAAAGATGGTGTTAATTTTACCCCCAAACTAGAGAAACAGTCTATACTTCTATAGATACAAGCCGGAAGTAACTATAGACGGTTTTGCGTAAATATATTCCTAAAAGTGAAAATCAAAATACTCATTCATCGATCTTCTCTTACAATACGATTTTCATTGATGAAATAAACTTGAAAATATCAAATTGTTTAGACCAACGCAACAACAACTTTTCACAACACAAGTCTATTTTATTTTCAGAAGTTTTACAGTGCAGAACTCATACATTATATGGAAATATACAATTTTCATAGCGATATTCCATGTTATCATAAGGGGATTTTGATGCCTATACTGTATATAACTAAAATATCAATATAATGGAAACAAACGAAATCCCTTTCTTCTTTTCACAGGTTGATTGAAAACAATAAAAAAATGAAAAAAATGTTTTTTTTCATTTCATTATTTAAAATTAAAACACAATCGAGGAAGGTAGGGATAACTTTATCCGATTTATTATAATTTCTTATGTTGATATTTTGCTTATATACAGTTTAGACCCCAAAATAAATATATACTCGCATATAAATCGTACATGTCAATATAACATGTATGAGTGCTGTACTGTAACATTTCTGAAAATAACTCAAATTGCGTTTTGAAATGTTTTGTTGGTCTATTGTTGTGATCTATTTGCCACCAATACCAATACAATATAATTCATTAAAATGTTATTTTTTATCGTCAACCAATTGGCTCATTATTATTTTTTATTTTGCTGTGTTATTCAAAATGTAAATGCAAGAAAGAGACATGACGAAATTGTAATAGTATCTCGTAAAATTGCAAAAACAAAACTTAAATAATATGAAATTATTTTATTTGGGTATATTTCTCTCATACAAATAGTGTTTCTATTAGTATATCTTCTTTGCTGCAACTCTAAATCGAATGTATCCATCTGCTTTATAAAATAAACAAAAACAAATAATAAAACGTGTGTTGGGTATCATACACACACTGGGAAACTTTTAGTTCAAAGAATTGTTAGAAATAATTTTTCGATATAATATGAATGTATTTACAAGTATTTACATACATATGTACTTACATCTACATACATCACATTGTACCCCTGCGAATTAATTTTATAAACTATTAATAGAGATATCTATATATGTAATGTAGGTACACATGTACTTTTGTGTATTTTGAAATTTAAATTTGACATTTAAGAGTATTTTAAAATAAATAAAATTTTTATTACTTTTATTAATAATTTAAACTTTTAAAGCATTCCATTGTCTTTGGCTATAGTTTAATCATTTGATCACGTTTTACTATGTACATTAGGTATATCAATTACAAACAAATTATTTGTTGTTAAATAATTGTTTATACGTAAACAAATTAAATTCAAATATATTATTAAAGTAGATCACTTTAATTAAATCAAAACACCCACAATTTAAAAAAACTTAATTTTAATTACAAAAATATTATAATTCGCACATAAATTAACTAAGCTAACGATTTCACCCTAATTTAAAAACAAATTGTTTCGACTGAATTAAAAATAAAAAAATATTGTTGGGTTGTATATACATTTAAACAAAGAATACAATTACATATGAGGTTGTAAACCAATTCTTTAAACTCTAAAATATACAAAATTGAAAACACTAAACCATACACCAGGCATTTTATTTATTCTATTAATTTTTATTTTAAATACATACAAAAATTGTCACGATAATAAAATACACTACGCAACAAAAGTAAATCTCTGATGTATAACAGCACATGACTTTCCAATTACTCTTATATTACTTTGCATCATTTAACGAGCGAATCAATTTTGACCTATTTAGCTCTGGGATGCTGCTTCAATCGTATGATCCTCATTTTAAACACTTGATTCGATACTATTCTACACGATATTCTTGGTGCTTCACATTCAAATTAGACCATGTTTAAGCACCTACGTAGCTTTGTCAAAGTTGAGGGACAAATATCCGTCGTTCGAGAAATGGTCAGAAAATGTTCGGATGAACTAAAAACCATATCGATCAAAACCTGAAAATACTTTCCTTATTATGTAATTGGGAAGTAAAACGCATACAGCCAAAAATCTGCTAAATAATGAATACATTGTATATGTGTTCTGTGTACATATCTATGTATATGTCTGCGTTTACACATTTAATATTCATAATTGGTACATATATCGCACATGTAACATAACTCAAATCTCGTGATTCAGAGTTATTTTCTTGCACATAATAGAAATGGCGGAATATTCGATTTTATTTATATTGCCGAGTTTATTGCGGAATCCATAAGATCGTTTACTCGTTCAGACGAACAAAATTCATATGGTTCGTTTGTGATGAAGTAATTTCAATTAATGTTATTTTTTATTTTATTAATTTTTTTAAACTAGCAATGGGTCCATTCAGGTCTGCGAATTGTTGGCAACATTTTAAATAAACGTAACATGTTGAGTTCTGAATACATCTGGTACATCAACAATTTCATGGCAATGTGATAGTTTAAATATTATTATTTCCATCAGTAAATTTTCAACGCCAACATGATAAGAGACCTGACTGCGTCCTATGGCTTTATTCTTGAATATTTCTTTATACGAAACTAACAAGAAGTGTGAATTATTTATTTTGAAAAAAATATCGGTTAGCTCAAATATGTGGTTATATATGTAGATCTAATTCTAGTGGATCTACTCTGCAAATCCGTCTATATTTCGGCTGCCTTAATAGTTCCCTTGCTAATTCATTGGGATGTGTTTCCAGTTTCGAAAGGTACTTAACTGCCTGCATGTATCATGTCTTTAACTGTTTTAATCCTAATGTTTCTATGGATGTTACCATATATACTACGGAGCATTTGTAATACAGCAATGTATTTTTGATTGCGTTCGTTGCAAAAGATCTATATTTGATGTGGTTGTACAGCCCCATAGCTGAATTCCATATGTCCATATATCGGGAATAGGATCGCTTTGTATAGTAGATCCTTGCATTCTAGGGAAAGGTTTGATTTTCTTAAAATCAGCCAATACATTTTTGAATATTTTATTTTTATTTGGGTGCGCTTTGATTCAATGTGTTTTGACGTTTGTTTGTTGAGGGATTAAAACATTGATTAATTTCACCGCTAACCTTGTAAAGTTATTCAATGTAAATGGTATTATTGCGTTGATTTGTTTTCATTCACTTTATCCGCCACGTTCTTTGCTAATTAATTTTGACCGTCAATTTTGCATAAGTGATCTTGCATTTCTCTTGATACATGTTTAAGGATTTTTGTGTGAAAACATCATAGCTGTGTCATTTGCAAATGTTGATGTGACAAACTTATCAGTTGTTGGTAGATCGGCTCCTGAAAAGATAAACTCCTGCATTTATTTCATTTAGTTCAGTTGACTGAATTATGTTTAACCTGGTATTTTCTTGAAAACAATTAGCTTTCAAGAACTGCATGCAATTTTTTTGGCATACGAGTTTTAATTTTATATTTAAGGCCCTCATGTCCTACTTTGTCGAGAACTCGCTTAATGTCAAGGAAAAAGGGGAGTTTAACTGTGTTTACAACTCTACAACTACAATACAGTATGATGGTCTCGAAACCCAAACTGTTGGTCTGGTGTAATGTGTCCTTCAGATAATATTGCTTTTAATTTTTGTAAAACCATTTTTTCAATAACTTTTGAAATTATCGGGAATATACTTATTGGCCTGTACGACGCAACTTGTGTTTCGACTTTTCCAGGCTTTAGAATCTTTGTAATTAACGTTATTTTCAATTTTTAGGGATATACCCACATCTTATAATCGCATTAAAGATGTAAGTTATGAGTTTTATGCATTTATCAGGTAGTTCTCTGATCATTTTCCCGGTAATAAAATCGTGTCCTGGAACTTTCCACTTAAATTTAAAGTCCTCCGTAAACTCTGGTAGTAGCCTCGTTAGTTTTTTTGTTGCCTTCCATAGTGAATAACCTGTTTTCTCGGTCGCCGAGAGTACATTAAGGTGACTCTGGATTCCTTAGACTTTCCTTCTCTCAATGCTCCTTTTAGAGCTTTAATATGTATATTTAATTTCCATTTTAGTAATGGAGATTTGTGCTGCTGCCATAGCCGATGTATCGCCCGTTTTTCTTGTATTAACTGCAGTATATTAGCTGAATATCAATGTCTTCTAGGGTGCAAAGTTGGATATTCAAAGTGGCAATTTTGTTCGACTATATGTCTAAATAGACCCCATTTAGTTAATTTATTTGTTAGACGTAAAGGAGGTTCTACTTTTAAAGCTCGACTTATTATTATTGGTAAGTGATTAGGCGGGTAATAAAATAATTTGGAAAAGGAAAAAAATATTAGAAATAACGTAAATGTTAATAAGAATAATATATGTAAATAAGAATAGTTATGTAAACTTAATAATATAGAGTTCATAGGAACCAGGAACGACACAATGATTTAATGTAAAATCATAGCCCAGACATATAATTTGTAAAATAAAACTAAAAACGGACAACTAAAAAAAGCGCATTATGATATGAACATTATTTATATTATTTAATATAAATGTATGTAATCATTAAATTATTTTAAAATGCTGTAATAATGCAGAAATGTATTAAATATAGGATCTTTCAGATCATTTTTTATTTGGTACATCTATTCAAAAATATTACATATTATATTTTATTACAAAAACAAATAAATACATATATAGCGTCGAATTTAATTTAATAAAATATTTATATACCTATAATTTATAACTCTCACCATAAACATACTCAAGACCACAAATTCAGAAAAATAAAGGTATGAAAAATTCTTTGGATTATTTTAAATATTTCCAATGATATTTGGTTTTTCAAATGAAATCAGCTGCATTGTTTGGTAACACCATAATGAATATAAAAATTATGACTAAGAATTTTACGATACAACGAGATATATTTTCCGGCAGCTGTTGTGCGCGGTACTATATAGTTTTCGCAAAACGAATTTCTGTTTCAATATAAAATATATTTGATTATTATTAACTAATTTATAATATTTGAATTAACAAAAAAAATTAATAAAATTTACCTGTTAAATGCTAGTTTACTTAATGTACCATAATTTAACGCTTGTAAAAATTTTAGTACGAACGAGTAACAATTATTAGAATCCTCTTGATAATTTGACGATGACCAGATGGATTCTTCACATATCTTTTATAAAAAAATATTTATTAATACAGAAACTTAAATATGAACATTAGTCTAATTTATATATTTATGTATATAATACCTTTGCTAAAACATTATCCCAGTGTTCGGCCCACGATTCTGGTAAGCTTTGTACCAATAAACATTGAGACCAAGCTTTTTTTAAAGCACTATCAGAACTTTTAGTTAGACCGTACTTATCAAATTCTACGATTATACCCGAAGATGTTGTCACAGCTATATGCAAATCGGTGCAATTAAAATATTCACTGAAAATAGTATTTACAAAACGAAAATGATTATTTATTTTATATGACATGAAATGTATTAGTTCCATCAGAAGAGATCATACATACTTTAAAAAATCGCCTGTTGTTGGTCGAAGAACGATTGAACAAGGATGATGAAATGCCTTTACAAATGGAAATGGTAAACTGAAATACAAACCAAATTAAAATTATTATAAAATTTACAGATAAACGAATCAAAAATAAATTCACCGAAAAGGCATAAGCTTAAAGTTGGTGTTGATTAAGTCACATAAACAGATTGGGCATTGCGTTGGTAAAGCTAGACAGAATATTTTTTGTTTACAATGTTGATAACAGATTATTCCAGGGTCGGATGTCATTACTATTTACTGGTTGGTTCCTTCTATAAAACTTTAAGAAAAATAAACAAAAAAAACTAATTTATAAAAACTCATTTACTCAATTCATACAGTTAAAAATTCAATCTAAATTATAGTCAGTTGGTTTTCGAAAGGATACGAGTTATACATAGAGCACACATATAAAATATTTACTCAAGTATGAGAAACTTAGGAACACAGATTGAACAAATCTCATTGAACTGTCGTTAAAATTTCTAACTTATATTAAAATATATCTTACATATAATAGGGTTATACTCTCATTTAAACAACTTAAACAACTGCAAAGATATAATTTAAGAAAGTTTTAATGAGAACAAGAGTGAAATTAAAAAAACACATTTGGTGTGTACGGCGTTGTGGACTTAATATGCTAACACTAAAATAATCCAGTATACATATGTATGTATGTAGGTATATTAGGATCAAGCAATTCAAGGTCCTGCATAAAAATCAATTAATTGTTGATCTTAATCTATTATACATACAACACGAAATATAATTATAAGTTGTACATAAATGTATTTCACATTGAAGCCACCAGTAGTAATATCTCTAAATACATTTTTCTTACAAAAATTAAATTAAACTACTTAAGAGGAAGCCCTTTAAAATATTCTGTGTATTATTTTAAATTCTATATCATTGAACAAAATGTTTAAATCAATATATGTACATTATCATACTCATATGCTGAACTTGGATATTTTTAAATTCCTATGTACATATTACATATTTTCTCTAATTCATTATGGATTTCCATATATCTACATACGTACATACATATATGGACTAAATAATGTTCCAGTGGATAATAATTTGTATTGACTGAATAAAGTAACCAGGCAACGTAACAATACGAGCGTTCACTATCTATATAAGAAACCTCTATGCCAATAGACTCGCACATTTTTATATTATCTTCATTTTTATGTTAAGTGTTTAACGAATTTTTCAAAGGTCAAGTTCTAGTCGTATCTGTTGTAATATTTTTCACTTTTGGATGGGCATAAAATAAACTCTTAATTTTTTTTTTAAAGATAACAAAAAATGCTACATATATTTCGATGGAAATTCATTAAATGAAAATGCTTGATTTATTGTTTTTGCGATATGATTTTTTCACTAGCCCAGGGTATTTTAGGGGAAAACTTAAAAAATTTGTACTCGACTGGGTATAGAATATATAACGTGCGTCGTAAATAAAATAATTATTTTATATAAATTAAAACCAGGGACTATATACTACTCATATATATAAACTAACATTTTAATTTTATAGTTTAAATATTCATCTGAGGATAAAAATTGGGTCACCCTGTCTGTTGTTTATCTGTCGTACTAATTTAGTAGGTATATAGAAAAAATTTCAATTTTAAAATTCACAGTTGAATTATATACGCAGTGATTAGATGCATAATACGTGTTAGAAGTGTTTCATGTTAGGTTTTAAATCTAATTTCCCGACATTTATGTTAAGTAAATATAAATCAAATGTATAAAATAAAAATACAAATGTTTGTCTTACTTTAATGTTATTTAACAACTGAATAATAAATTTCTTTTTCGAATAATATAAAAGTATATATACATACATACATACATATGTATAAATAGGATTCTTCACTTCGCGCATGTTTTAAAAAGCACGAAAAGCAAATTATGCTTTTCAGAAAAGCGAATGAAATATATTTTCCTATATGAAATTATATAAAATAAAAGTTTTCGAATGCAGTAGCAATTTTTAGTTTATAAGAAAGAGGTGAACAGAATTTATTAATAACAATTTTTAATTTTTGTGAAATTTATCAATAAATTTGTTCATGTTAATTTGGAAATTGATGCAATGGAAATTACAGTTCTTGTTTGTGGAAGTGTTAATGAAAATTGTGAAATAACCACAGTGAATTTTTAACAAAGATACTAAATATTTTTTATACTCGAAAGGATTGTAACATAACTGGGGTAACCTACTAAGAAGATATTACAAACATATACACATATGTATATATATATATATATATATATATATATATATATATATATATATATAAATATATATATATATATATATATATATATATATATATATATATATATATATATATATATATATATATATATATATATATATATATACATATATATATATATATATACATATATATATATATATATATATATATATATATATATATATATATATATATATATATATATATATATATATATATATATACAGTATATATGTATATAGATCTGTAATATATGCTATAATTATCAACATATGACATCTAAATTCATGTGTTTATAATCTTATATTAAAATATTTAGCCATGGTTACCACTGTTATGTATTTGTTTATTTATTTATTACTTCTACTTATGCCGTGGTGTTTAAGAAGGGGTTTCTATCGTTTGATCAAAGAATTGATACTAAAAGAAAAAACACTATAAATTGTAAATCAAAAACTATGCGTACATATTTACACATATACTTCACGTATTCATAAAAATTAAAGGATTATGGTTCGTGGTGAATCAATTACATATAAATGTACATAATTACATTGTATATTATAAATAGAACATTTTGAAAGACATACATATTATATACTTTCATATATGAATGTACTTAATATGGTTCTAAACTCAACATTTCGTAACTAAATAGATATTAACACAGTCGGCTCCAATCTGACTAAACATTTTCAAAATTTATATGTATCTGCTCAGGCATAATAAATTATGTAGATCGATATTTTTATTTTATTAATGTTTTATAATTTATTGTTTTTTGAAATCATATAATCTAGACGAAAAGAGAATAGGTTCTAATGTATTTTTATTTTGATGTACATTTTCAGATAAATAATTAAACAACATTTTTATATACATTTTCTACAAAATTAAAAAAAATATATATTTTTTTTTTGGATCCTTTATCTGCGACAAATGCCAAATAAATTTTGTACGAACTGTTTATTATCAAGCAATCGAATAAATCCATTAAGACATGCTAAAACTATATATAAATACTAGAAATTATATTTAAAAAATTGATGCAGTTAACTTTTAAAATAGTTAAACATTTTTATGTTCGACTTATAAAAAAGTGTCATCATATCACAAAATGATACTAAATCAAAATGAAAGAAAAAAAACTTATGTTAAATTTAGTTTACTAAATAAAGTGGTTATATTATTGCATGGTTTGTTGGGTGCATTTCATGTAACAAATGGTGGATTTGCCTGCCTAAGTAATCCATGTTTGTTTGGAGTCTGTATCGATGATCTAAATAGGTAAGTCAATAATTTGATAAAGTATTTTTATTCTCTGTAATCAAATCATCCGCTGTAAAATAAATGTATGTATATAAATATGATGTGGCACTTTTGAAATTGATGTAAAAAATTTATTTATTCGTACGCAATTAATGAATGATATGTCATTTTTGATTTATGGAATTTGGTGTTATGTTCAAAATATTTTCAGCAAAAAATCCAAACATATAAAATATTATTCCCCCTTATATTTACTCAAGTGTATATTATGTTTATAAATTTGAAATACGAAATTAGAATATCTATAAAACAAAGTCCCTATATATGTATATCGCTACCTAAATCGCAGTTAATTTTACTAAGGCTATATGAATTTATGTTACTTAAACAATGAATACGTATTTAGATTAAATCACTGGCAAAATTTCACAAGTACTGTTAATGCAACATATCTGTAACTGAAAATTAATCCTTTATCTTATTTTTTTAGTTAGTTATTTAATTCTCCGTAGTATAGGACGGCCTATTTAATATGCAATAAGCTCATATATGTTACTATGCAACCCGCGATCCGATCTCAAACAATTGTATACATAGGTACATTTCCCTTAAATAACTTTCATTCGAAATACCACAAGCGTTTACATAATATGATAGTGGTATATGATAGAAATGCCAACAAATGACTTAAATGCTCAGTTTTTATTCGACCATTATTTTTGAATGATGTGTACCCTACATATGTTAATTTTAAATTCTCACAGCACATATTCATGCTACTGCATAGATGGTTATACTGGTGTACAATGTCAAACAAACTGGGATGAATGTTGGTCTTCCCCATGTTTAAATGGAGCTACATGCATTGATGGAGTAGCTCAATATAATTGCAGCTGTCCAGAGGGATTTATTGGTATGTTTTCTAGATTCGCACTAAAATAAACTGTAACCGCAATATCCTTAAATATAATATGTTTTAAGGACAAAATTGTGAAGAGAATTTGGACGAATGCTTATCGAATCCTTGTCAGAATGGTGGCTCTTGCAACGATAAGGACAATGGTTATGTTTGCATTTGTATGCCCGGATTTTTGGGTACACATTGTGAAAATGATCTAGCAGTATGTGAATTAGGTAACAAAATCATTGACCGCAACAATTTTAACCGTATATCAATAAAACATAAATTTTATAACCAGGTAATGGAACAAGATGTAACAATGGTGGACAATGTATTGAAGGTAAGGGTTTGGAGTTTTCCTGTGACTGTTTGCCTGGTTGGCAGGGTGAATATTGTGAAAACGATATAAATGAATGCGATTCATCGCCATGCCAAAATGGAGCCATTTGTCTGGATAAAATTGCTAGTTATGCTTGTGCATGCAGTATGGGATTTACGGGACAAAATTGCGAGGAAAACGTTTTATTGTGTCAAGATTCTCCTTGTGAAAATAATGCATTATGTTTAATGGAAGAGGGGCTGCCAGTATGTTACTGCGTACCCGATTACCATGGTGAAAAATGTGAATTACAATATGATGAGTGCCAGTTGGGACCACGATGTGTAAATGGCGGCACGTGTATTGATGGAGTAGATGATTTTTCTTGTTCATGTCCACCAACATTGACCGGCATATTTTGCGAATGTCTAGTTTTATCGGAAAATGAATTAGACTGTAATTACACCTCAGTAACTTATACAACAACAACTGATATTATAGATTTGTCTCCGACTACCACATATCGCCCATATGTCTATGAAAATTCTACATCAACGTATACAATTATGACTACGGAAGAGACTGACACTACATTTCACACATCAGATTTCTCAACAACTCCATTTTCATTTACTACAGTTTTAGTGCCAATAACAAATCAGACATTCCCCACCACATATAATCTAATAACGACCACAACAACTGCGCCAAATCCCACGGAATATACCGATTTAACATCAATAACTACTGAACTGGGAATTGAATTATCAACAACTAAGGATATAACCACATCGTCTAATCAAGGAGAAACTACGGTTTATAGTAGAGAATCGACCATTGATAAAGATTCTACTATTATCTCGACTATAAAAGATTCGACTACCGAACCTGGTATTGCTATAACAACTTTTACATCTGGCGATACAACTACAATGAAAAATGATCCTACTACAACTACTGAATTAGGAACGGAGTTTCCAATTGTTGTCACACACGACCAAACAACAACGACTACAATTCAGAATATATCGACTGAAACAACAGTTGCAGAAACAATATTTTTCACCGATTTACCTTCGGAAGCTTCAATATTTACTGGCGGAATATCCACTCTTTCCACTCCAATATATCCAACAGAAATCGACAATGATACTCACACGTCGACACAATTTATTGAATCTACAACATTTCAAACTACGTCTACATTTAGAACCGATGAAAATACTACAAATCTATTGGGTTGTGAATCATTTAGTTGCCAAAATGGTGGAACATGTGTTAATACATCTGAGGGAACAAAATGTGTATGCCGTTTCGATCGCCATGGCAAACAATGCGAAATGCCGTTATTAATTCATAATGCAGCATTTGCGGGCGATTCTTATATAAGCCATAAACTTTATTCAATTGATCAAAACGCAAATATCGATCAAAGTGAAATACTAAAATTAAAATTAACAATGCAAGTCGAGGTTAAAGTGAGAACACGATCATCTGAAGGTTTAATCATATTAGCAACGGCCCAAGGGAATTACGGTAATCATTACATGGCTTTATTTTTACATCGAGGCCTATTACAATTTCAATTTTCATGCGGTTTACAAACGATGTTACTAAGCGAATTGGAAACCCCTGTAAATACTGGAGAAGAATTATTAATTCATGTTGAATTAGATTTTATACGTGATTATTCGCATTGCAATGCTTCACTAAGAGTAAATGATACGTTAACGATGAGTGGAGATCAACCAACTTGGCTAAATAATCATAATTTAGTTAATGAAAAACCAGTAATTCAAAATATGTGGGTACATTTGGGTGGCGCGCCACAGGCTCCATTTGGACTGAGTAACGAGATTGTGAATGAGCAAGGTTTCACAGGTTGTCTTCACAATTTAAAGCTTAATAATATTATTACGAATATATTCAAGTAGGTTATAATAGAAATAGTCATAAATTGTGTGTATTATACCTCTATATAAATATTGTATTAATTTATTATTTAGTGATGCGCATGATGGATTTGGTGTAACGGAATGCGGTTCATTGGCCTGCTTATCAAATCCTTGTCAAAATGGTGCAACTTGCATTGAAGATGATTACAACCATTACAAAAATCAGTACAACATTGATAACGAATATTCTAGCAATAGTATTGTGATACAAACGATGCACGATTCGAAGGAGGAAAATTATGATAAATGGAGATGTAAATGTCCTACAGGATATATGGGAAAAACGTGTGAAATTTCTATTTGTGACAACAATCCATGTCAATATGGTGGTACTTGTGTTACATTTCCTGGCAGTGGATACATTTGTTTGTGTCCGCTAGGAAAACACGGTCATTACTGTGAACATAGTAAGTTTATACATATGCATTTAGTGTGATAATTATTTATAAATTATTTTATTTGCAGATTTGGAAGTTGCACAACCTTCATTTTCAGGTAGCATCAAAGGTCTTTCATCGTATATTGCGTATTCTGTACCGGTACCCTTAGATCATGCCTTCGAATTAAGCTTTAAAATTATACCAACAACAATCAGTCAAATTGCACTCCTCGCATTTCTTGGACAAGTTGGAAATCACGATGAAAAAAGTGATCATTTGGCAGTAAGTTTTATCCAAGGTTATATTATGCTAACATGGAATTTGGGAGCTGGACCTCGACGGATATTTATTCAAAAGCCAATTGAAATGAGACAAGACAAAGAACCACATGAGATAATTATTGGTCGAATTGGACGAAAGGCTTGGTTAAATGTAAATGGGAAAATGAATGTTACAGGCCGATCTCCGGGGACCGCTGAACAGCTGGATATTAGTCCAACTTTATATTTAGGCGGCCATGATCATGCGAACTTTACAACCTTACCTCATGATTTACCATTACATTCTGGCTTTCAGGGATGTATTTTTGATGTAAAGTTCAAAAGTGGTGTGGTTACTGTTCCCCTACAAAGTACCAAGGGTATTAGAGGAAGGAGTGTCGGCCAGTGTGGTACAAAAGAATGCCATCGTTACGCATGTCGTCACGATGGAGCATGCTTACAATATGGAGCAACATTTACGTACATACATAAACTTTTTTAATTCACTTCATTTAATTAATTAATTTATTTATTTTAGCTGCATTTGCCAAGAAGGTTGGTACGGGCCACTTTGTCTTGAACAATCAAATCTGTGTGACACCTCAAATAATCAATGTGCTCGCGGATCATTTTGTGTCCCTTTGGTCAACAAATATGAGTGTGACTGCCCTACTGGAAAATCCGGCAAAAACTGTGAAACTAAAATTGTGTCACTCAGTGACATCTCATTGAGTGGCCGTCGTTCATTTTTATCAGTTAAATGGCCTGATATAAAAATCAAATCAAAAATAATGGCACACAACGAATCGCAACACCAAGAAAATGAAATTGTTTCAAAACATTATCAAATTTCAAAACAATTTCAGTATCATAGCGTGGGCATTACCATACCGAAAACTGTGTCAAATTCAATATTTTTAAAATTTGTGAATGAGCAAGAATTTCCATTAGACTTTGACAAGTTGAAAAGTACATCTGCAAATTTTGTATCGCCATTAAATTCATTCGATACTGGACGGCAACCAAATGTAATACAATCGTTTTCGATTGAGCTGCAAATACGACCGCTCTCAGAACGCGGATTGTTGGTATTTTATGGTGTATTCGATCGTAACAGAAGTAAAAATAATCTAGGATTTGTAAGCCTCTCACTACAAGGTGGCGTAGTAGAATATAGAATATCTGGTGGGAATGGAGAAGTAATTACTGTACGAAGTTCACGAATACTTGCAATTGGAGAATGGCATAAAATTAAAATTTCGCAAAATGGTAAACGGTTGATACTTTTAGTAGAAGGTAGCGCAACTCAAACAAGCCTTCCGCCTGGATTTAGTTTTCTCCAAAAAACTGATCTTATTTATATAGGCGGCTTACCAGATTTGTCAAAATTACCACATAATGCTGTTTCCGGATTCCCTGTACCATTTAGAGGTTGTATACGACAATTACACATAAATGGATTAAG
The DNA here is from genome assembly GCA_951394425.1 of Tipula unca. Classification (NCBI taxonomy): domain Eukaryota; kingdom Metazoa; phylum Arthropoda; class Insecta; order Diptera; family Tipulidae; genus Tipula; species Tipula unca. Next base: position 219,958,093 of record OX596381.1, read on the forward strand.
AATTGTACTAAATGAAAGCAATATTTATGAGTCTAGAAATATTGCGGATTGTGATGGTACCGCTTGTGGTGGTGATATATGCGATTTAGGCGGCCATTGCTGGCTAGATGAAAAATTAAAGGCACACTGCAAGTGTCCTCAATATTCAAGAGGTGATCGATGCGAAACTCTTGAACATTGTAATGTAATTAAATGTAAAAACGGTGGAGTTTGCGATCTGAATGGTGAATGTCGTTGTCCTATTGGATGGGGTGGATTTTACTGTGAAATAGGTAAATCATTACATATGTGCGGGCAACGTAATTCAAATCGTTCAATTACACCACATTTTCTTAAAAATTTTAGCTATGGGTCAATATTCAGCACCAAGCTTCCATGGTTCCAGTTATTTGAAGCTTCCACCACAGAAAATATCTCAAAAAGATAAACGGGCAGAATCTTCTTATCAAATTCGATTAAAACATTTATTACAAATTGCATTTAAATTTTCCACAATTCATGAAAATGGACTAATCCTTTGGAGCAATAATACAAATTATTTCAAAAATTCATCAAAATTCTTAGGTATTGGAATCGAGAAAGGGCACTTGAAATTTACAACAAACATAAAAACTACAAACGATAGTAATATTGATATTACGATTGGGTATTATGTTGCGGATGGTGCTTGGCATAATGTTGGAGTAGAAATAAGTCGAGAAAATACAATTTTACTTTTAGATGACAAAATTGTATTTTCGGAGAAAAATAAAAATTTGAATGTATCAAATTTAATGGATTTCAATGAAAATATTTCTCTGGATGACACGTTTTATATAGGTATGAATATATTTATTACGTATTAAATTAATTTTAGGTATGTCGGATGGGAATACATATTCTGCACGAACAAGTTAGGATATTGTGCTGTTATATAGAGAACATGTAAAAATGCACCAAAAGTTATTTTTTGTTGAAAACTAATTTATTTTATTTTTGCACTACTTTCGTTTTATTTAAAAAAAAACAAGTTAATTATTAATCTACTTTTCGACAACACATAGAATACGTTAAATTGAACAAACTTATTAAATAGATTTAAATTATTACCTGCATTCATGATATCTATGTAGTTAAGTCACGATGAACAGCACTTACTGATGATAATAAAGCTAACATTCTATTTTGTTACACATTTTGCTTTAAGTGTAACAAATTAAACAATGAAAGTTCATAGACAATACGTCGCATTTAAATTACTTATAATTAGGTCAGTGTTTTACTGCTACAGAAATATAATGAAAATTATTTTATACTATAATAGATTTTGGGTGATATATGCGATATTCGATCGTTTGCTATTGATTTCCAGAAATTAGAACAAATTAGCATTTATTAATATATTTATCAAGTAAACAAAAAAAACTGTACCGAAATAAATTAGTATTAGTCAATGGACGAACAAACCTTATATGTAATAGCTAATAAAATATCTTAAAAACCCCATGGTTAGGAAATTTTTATATTTTAACAGAAATTTTTCTAATTGGATTTATCAATTCAAAGCAAGCAATTATAATCCACTTTCACAATCTCACATTCTGGTCACCTTAACATATTAATTACAAATTTTTAATGAACACATGAATTTTAATTGTAAATAGTTATTTTTTTAAAATAAATACTAATCAAATTGTTTGACTTACTTAATTTTATATAACTACACAGGTAATAAATTTAATTTAAAAATTACAAAATTTTAGAAATTGATCAAACTACACAATCATATTATTTTGACAGTTCGATCTTCAATATTCTTTTTATACACTGCATTACCGATTGTAAACCGACACACATACTATACTCTATACATATATATTTATATGCATATGTATATATAAATGTGAAATCAACGAAGGTACGAATAAGTGTAGAGAAGAACAATATTGTCTGTCATTTCGTTTCAAGTTCGAATTTTTCAAAAATGATAAAAATGTTTAATTATTCTTGGGCTTTGATTAATATAAGTTTAGATGGTTGTGAAGATGTCATGACAGGCAGAAGCCAGGTATTGTCGATAAAAATTACTGGTTTATTGTTATATAAAATATATATTTTTTTAAATTTATTAGTTTACCTTAACATGAACTGAGATCCAATTCATTCTCAAAAGGTTGGTCGAACACTAAATTATCACAAAAAATGTATTTAGGTAATTAGAAATTATTAAGTTCGCAAATTTGTTTACATTTAAAACAAAAAAAACATATAGGTGTATTATATTTTATACTAAAGTTTTAGTTTCGGGTAAATTTTTAAATTTTAATTAACTATTCTACACTAAAGTTTGGACTAAACGTTATTATCGGCAGCCCGATAAAGAAAACAAACTATAGGACGACAAACTTTTAATGTTCTAGAAATTATGTATTACAAAGAATCATCAGAAATATTCCCAAATTTAAATGACGATTGATTGGTACTTTAAATGCG